>CM034147.1:237404662-237648168 GCA_019776745.2 Taxus chinensis
TCACAGTGTTGGCCACTGGCCTGGTCTCGCTGCAAGATCAGGCTTCACGGCTTCACCCTTGTCATCTCTCAGCTGCCCATATACTAACCACCCTAAGTACAAAGAGAAGGTCATCACCTTTCCTACTCTCTAGAAAGGTTCAAATACTCACTATATCTGTTGGCTAGTACCATGCCCTGAATCCCTTAGTCCAGCTCGCTCATGTCCTTCGAGGGGATCAATAAGGTGGTCCATGCACACCCGTCGACAAGATCTCACCAATCCTGTGAATCACTGATAAGCAAGAAAAGAAGAAAAAAGAGCAAGTTAGTAACGTACTTACAGGCTTAAGCTCACCAAAAACATGACGAAGACAATCGAAATCCAAAAAAAATCAAATTAGCATTGTTTTGGTCATTCTGTTAAGAACCATCAACCTAGTGCAGGTGACGTTTCCGTGACTACCGCCCTGCTTAGGGTGGTGGTCTACACTTGATTTCCAAATGCATTTCAACCCTAGAAAATTATCAAAACAAAAAAAAAACCATTTAAGATGAAATAAAATACTTCCCTATGCCCCCAACTACTCTATTTTAAGAAAAGAAATTTTGAAATGATCCCCCCTAGTAAACTTTTAACATTTTTATTTTTAGGTTAAAAAAATGTAAAAGTAAAAAAACCAACCTTTAACCACGTAGTTCCGTTCTCGCCAATCGTGAGGTATATCACGATATTTTACTGCCCTTTCGTCTTGTACCCCTCGTTGAAAGTGGTCACCGTGGGTCTATAGATCCAAAATCACCAAATGGAATACACGGAAATGAATTGTAAAATGAGTTTGTTTCGATATATATATCTGTGTGTGTGTGTGTGTGTGTTATTTTGACCTCATTTTTAGTGTATGTTTTCACAAGGGTGGAGCATTGGCGGCAAGTATACTCTACCATCCCTATAAAAATGTAAGTCCTCTGCGTTTTGATTTAAGTTTATTTTTTCGAATATTTTATCTATATACACTTGATTTTTCTCTCACTCTTAATAGTAACGAGAGCTCAAACGATGACATTTTGACACACGTGCGTGTTAGGTATAGATTTTAACTCCCCATTTCGGGAACGCTGTACTTGGATTCTATGTTTTACTCCTCTTCATCGATAATATGATTCTCTGAGGGGTATATGTTGCAACCCAACCTAATGTGTCTACATGTCCAAAAATGTTACAAATCCCCAATGATGATTCATGTACTTTTCAGTATGTCCAAGCTCCTAAAACCATTTGCCTATATAGTTGTAGCTTAGATGTCCTTTACTTAACTTTCCCCTCTTTTTTTAGCTTCCTGGTTCATTGCGGTGGCTTTTTGCTTGCCTTTATGCTAGGGACCGCTTACCTTGCGCTTGGTGGCGTTCCTAAAACCACTGCCTAGGTTGAGGGTGGGGGGCATAGTGAATATTTTCATATTGCCATCATCATGTTTATTAACATGCGACGCTTCTCTTAACTTCACTTTTAGATTCGCGTGTGACCCAATTGTCTAATAATATTTTGCTTGTTTGGTGCGCCTTCCCTCTTTATTTTAATAGCTTTAGTTATTGGAACTGCCTCTTCTTGCCTAGTGCCTAAGGTACATCCCAACCCCCTTCTTTATATTCCATTCTGTGCTCACTATAATACCTAAGATGTTTTTGTGTCATTTTTTATAGTCATTCTGCCACAAATATTGCGAGGAAGTGGATCGCCAAGCTCAGATCGCTGTTAGCTCGGTTCTACTTACATTGTACAGAATGCCTTCAAGATGCCATTTCTCAAGTGTCCTCGGCTTACCTGATATTCTTGCACTTCTAATTCCTTGGAATTTTATGAACACACAAAAAAATAATGAACAAACTGAGGGGACTGAGAAGGGGAGACATCCAGATTTGCAAAGCTCTTGCGTAGCCAGGTTGGAATTACTTGTTTGTTTCCTTCAATTTTTCAAATGATCAATTTCCAATCATTAGTTCAATTACATATCCAATAGCGTAAACTAACTTGTTTCATGTCAATTGATAGGAAAGTACAATTAGACAAATGGTTAGAAACTTTCTATGGGAAATTACAAAGAAATTATGGGGAACAATAGCTCCTTTGAGGGTTTGATTTGTTCTTCACCTCTGATGTAGGGTTTTGAAGGTTTTTTTTTCAATTATGTGATCTATTTTAGAATTTTATTTCCATATCACACAGTATTGGCTACATCTGTCTAATTCCTTTATTCATTTTGTTCTTAGATAGAAGTTTTGCTTACAACCAAAAAAGATTATTTTTTTTTACTTTGGTAGATTTAGTTGACGTTTCATTTTGGCTTGATAACATGTGAAAGAAAAAAACCATATATTAACTTCCTTATAGTTAGTTTGTTTCCTAAATTCATCTTAATTTAGTATACATTACCATCACTGGTCCACAACAATAAACTACATATGGTTGTGAGCCGGGTCTTACAGCAAACCTAACAACTAGAATTGGTGACAAAATGTATACGGGTTTCTGCCTGCAGTTTTACGCACAGCCGCTAGGGTTTTCAGAGAAAATAGAACATATAAACCCACGCTACAAATCACATTTAATCAAGCCTATGATTATTATAACCAATCCTGGACAAAAGTTTGCATTACGTGGATGAACATAACTTGATAACAACCTCCACGACTTTTTCAGTTGTGATCTCAGGTTTATCACCCAACGGTCCTTGCTAACCAAATATATATCGGCAATGGTTATGTGTGCCTAGATTTTATCATTCACAACTTCCCAATAATATATAATTTCACAAACCTTCATTATTGAACATAACAGGTGATCAGGAATACTTTTGGACGAAACCAAAGACTCACCCATAGTCCATTGTGGTTTCTTATGCCTCTTCTCACTTCCCTATGAACCTTTTCTAGAAGAAATATGAGTTGCCCCACATGCCTTTTCAATGTTCAAACAACAGGGAATAGAAGATTAGTGATTCGAGATTGACTAGAGTTTGGCCAAGACGATCTTATATCAGATTGATCCATCACACCATTCAGGTTAGGAGAGATTCTTCACCTTTAGACTTCAAGATCTAGTTATTGGTGTTGAGATATAAGGTTCCTCAGTAGCTTATCCACATCAACCAAATTAGGAAATGCATTCTAATTCTACACCAGATATATCGGCATGACTCGAGGACTCGGGTACGAAGAAGTCACAAATTTGATTTTTATTTCATTTTAAAATTACCATATGGCTATAAAGATATTGCGAGTTAAACTAGGATTACAGGGTGGTATTGACTCTTTGGTCCATCTTGGAATGGTTGAGATTTATGCCTCATAATTTTTTTATTGGGAGAAACTTCAAAGGGAAGTCAATTGAGTCCACCAGGTTCTCTTTCTTTTCGACAAATTTTTTCTCGTATAAATTTTGTAATTTTGTTGTGATTCAGGCAGCAGACCGCATATTAACTGTTTAAAAAATGGGATTCTAGTTGATTTCAATTTTTTCCAAGTCCTTACATATGAGTTGGCAAAAAGTTTTCTTCATATTAATTGTGTGACGAGGAGGTGTGTAATCTCAACTATCGAAGTTATGATAGGTCGAAATTTGTGCAGGATATGTCTGATGGAATTTACAATTTGAGTAAACATTCAAAAGTACTATAGGTGGTTTTTTTCACTAAGATGGTTTGCTCCATGTCTAATGTAGTCATCAGGTAGGGGAGCTTGTGTAAATTTTATAACGTGAGAAGGGTGTTGAGATGGCTTGTGTGGAAAATAATTCAGGTTAGAAACTTACTTTACGGGGGTAGTAAGTATGAGTTGATAATTTGAAGCAGAAAAACAAAAAATAAATACCACAAGATATTGAAAAGTGATTCAAGGCAAAGCCATATGGTTGAGTATCTCTTGATTGACTCATTATGCAAGGTATGTGGTATGATTTTGTATCTTCTACAAAATACGGATGGTATAAGTCAGAGGGGCTATGAAGTGTGATTATGTGGAAGTAAGTTTCTATCTCTTTCCCACTGGTGTTAAAATTAACTTAAAATAATTAGTTTAGGACCTCGGACCTAAGGATGTATGTGACCAAGGTTTTCATGAAAAAGTCAAGTATGAGCTCTGAATCAAGTTAGGATGGACTGATAAACAAATAAGATGTGTTTTCAGTCCTGATACATGATTTTTGGCATGTTGAGTTATGATGGCTTTTACCCATGGGGGATTTTGTAGGTTTCAAGCAATACAAGGGATGTCAATTCAGGCCAAGAAGATGATAAAAAAACAACAATGTTTGTGTCCTTACTTTGAAGAAGTTGGCTTATATTCCAACTAAATGGTTGATCCTAAAGGGGTGATAGTGATGGATATAAATTTGGTACATGTATAAACTTATCATTAATGTGAAAAAGGGGGAGAATATTAGGTGCTTTTCATTAATGAAAGAGAAACGATTGGTTACATGAGTCTAGATGTTTTATTGATATAAAATCTCTTTGATGAGACAGGAGGATGTTGGAGAAGTGTCAGAGGATGATCTTTTTTTGATGGCATGGATATCAAGTGGTGTCATACTGTCAGAGTGAAATCATTGAGATTGGATGGTTAAAAAGCCTTATCAGGTGCCTAGCTAGCAGGTGATGGAGCATGGTGGATGGCGAAGATACATGGGGACTTGAAAAAGCATGTAGAGGTCTGAGAATATGTTTCTAGGTGTTTTAGGTCGTTTTGAGAGTTGTGAAGTAGACAAGCACCTGAGGTTTACCCATCGGTTTGTAGTGCACACTATAAATAATCTTAGTGTTTGTTGGCTCATTAGGCATATGATAGCCATCGGGACATGTAGGGTGAGCTATTGAGATTTAAATTTTGGAGGTATGATATTTTTTTTCCTCATGGTAGAGGTATTTTTAAAAATTTATGATGATGTATAGTGTTTGTTAATTAGTCCTGCCTAAACCAGTAAAACTAGTAGAGTCAGCAAAATTAGATTGGTTGAGAATAGAAGATCTATTATGAAATGAAAATTAGGGAGATGGTTGATTAGGGTGTGTCATTAGTTGTGGGAAAATTCCATTTTTCCTGGATGAAAGTTTTCATGTTATGATGTTTTTTGTTAAAACAAGGTGCTTGAGAGTGTTGTTAATACCATCTCGTATTATTGTGAACTGTTGATGTCACCATGAATTGTGTTGCTTGAAGGAACTGTGTCTTTTAGGTGTTTTTACATTAAGATAATAGTATATAAAAAAGAGAAATCAGGGTTTTTCATGGTCATATTTTTTATGAACTAATGTTAAGAACATAAACTACTTTTTGTGAGTTTAAAACCCTAGGTCAAAATTGCTGGAATAATCTTCTGGTAAGTGCCAAAATTGTTTTTTATTTATATTATGATGATTTTAGGTTGAAAGTATTCCTTGAAAAACAAATTTATGTATGATAGATGATGATGATTGTGGACCCCACTAAAATAGGAATGTTTCTAAGATGTTCTATTTGGGGAAATGTTGTCTCAATGAGGTATGGAAATAACATAACATGATTTATCCTTGGAGTTTAAAAATGAAAATCCATGAGGGTTTTACATCATGGTTGAGGTCCATATGGAAATAGTGGTGTCACTATTTGATGAAGACTAGGTTATAGGCATTTTTGGGTCTGTTCTAGAGCCGTTTCATAGATGGCTTGGTTGCACAGGAATTCCACTTAAATTTGGGAGGAAATGAAGAGGTTGTAAAAAGAGTATTAATAATTATTTCATGGTATCTTTTTTTTCTCTTTATGGTGAGGTTTGATTGGGAACTAACTCCATTTTGTGAAGAAGAAGTTGCTTGTTTCTCAGTATAGGGTTTCTCTAGTCTAGAAGAATGAGGTAAAAGTATCATGTTTTGAATTGGTTGATGCCTTTCTGTCAGTCAGAGCGTGAAAAGGGGTGAATTTTATTCCTATTAAATTAATTTTTAGGTCTTGAAGTGGAGGAAGGTGCAAACCATTGAGTTTCTAAAATTGCTTTCTAAGAATATAGTTGGTAAAGAGGAAAGTTGGTGTTGTTTGTATGTAATGGATGTTTTCATGAGGCTATTAAATCATGGATTTTTTTAAGATTTTGGATTGTTTCCAATCAAGATCTTACTGAAATTTTTAGGTTCTAGGGTGTGATATATAGCATGATAGTTGATACTATATGAGAATTTCTTGTATGGGGTTTATGAAAGAATTTGATTGGTGAAAATAATTTTGACCATGTATGATTTTTTAATGTCATATTTTGACATGTGGTAGGTACTTGGAAGCTTACTAATAATGGAGTATGAGTTGTGGTCTTTGATGAATTGTTGATGTGGCTTTGAAAGACATTTTTGGGCTTGTATTTTGTGGGTTTTGAGAATGGCCGACCTACATGGGTCCATTTCATGAATTTTATGATTATGGTGTTATATTGTTTTAGTTTTATTGGGTCAATTCATTGGTTAGTACCTACCTATATGTTTTTGAAAGAAGATACGGCATATAAAGTCCTTTTTTTTTTGTAGTTTCATTTTTAACTATTTGAGCTAGGAGGGCAAGTAACACGACTAGGTAACAATGGGAAACCCAATTCAAGGGAATCCAGATAGACCTGAAGATGTGTGGAAAAAATAGAAGAACTTATAAAAGCATGTTTCAAAGTTTGAATCCAAATCAGGTCATGAATGTTCAGGTAGAGAGAGTTTGAGGATATGTGTTAAAGAGGGTTTGAAGGAGTGTTTGATCTGAATGTTGTGATCACCATCAAATAATATTTGCAACATAACTTCATGATTGTCTTATCAAAAATATTGTGTGATGATTCATATTCATACAATAATCTTGTTGTGATTAATATCAAAAAGGTTTAAGGGGTTGGTACTTCCTTGGTGGGAATGTTTTCCACACTAAAGAAATCCAATTGTTGATGGTGGATATTACATAATCCTTCATATTTGTGTAATATAAGAAATGGCTTTCATTGCATTTTATTCCCCGTGAGGGTTTCCCACTTACATCTTGTTTAGATGTGTTCTCTCTCATGTGTTATGTTGCTTATAATATGTGGTGAACACTTAGTAATCTCATGTTGAATGTATGTGCTTGACTGGATGTTATGGTTGGTTGCAAAATAATGGTCAATGAAAAAAATATGTTGTAGGATTGGATTCAACACCCCCTCTCATGTATGTTATCTTCCAAAACGCATCTGACTCCCCAGCCCCATTATAAACATCTTCTTATTACTTTCATATGGGTCATGGGCTGTCCAATAGTTTAATCTATTTTAGAGGTTTAGGTACAATAGATTTACATTGGAGAAAAACTAGAGGCAAAAAAAGAAACAACATCGAATTCTTCATCGATAATAATGATTCTCGGTGAGGGGTAATGTCTGCACCCAAAACTACAATGTGCTACATTTTTCAGAAAATGGTTACTAAAGCTCCCCATGAGATTCATGTACTTTAGAAGATTCCAGCTCCTAAAACCGATTTGCCTATATATTTGTATCTTAATGTCTTACTTAACTTTTCCACTCTTTTTTTTAGCTCCTGTTCTTCGGTGCATGTTTTTTTTTTTTTTGCCTTAGTGCGAGACCGCTACCGCTTGCCTCTGGGTGCGGTCCTAAAACCACTAAACCACTGCCGTAGGTAGGGTGGTGGTCCTAAGTGATATTTTCATATTCCATCATGCATGTTTGAACATCGACGCTTCTATTACTGCACTTTTAGGATTCGCTTGTGAACCAATTTTGGGTCTAATAATAGTTTTTGATTGTTTTTTCTTCTCCTTTTCCCCCTCATTAAATTTTTACATGATCTTAGTTAGTTGAACTTGGCCCTTCTTTCTTTCCTGTCATTAAGGTACATCCACCCCAGTTCTTCTATATTCCTTCTTGTTGTTGCTCAAGATATACCTAAATGTTTTTGGGTTATTTTTATAGCAGTTACTCCACAATGATTGCAAGGACTTGGATAGCCAAGCTCAGATCTCTTGTGTTACTCTTTTCGTAACTTACATTGTAACTAAATGCCTTCAAGATGCCATTTCTCAGTGTCTTCTTCACTGAATAGTCTTTCTTGCCGGCTAATGCCCGTGGAATTTTTATATGAACAACACAAACACATAAATAACAAACTGAGGGGAACTGATAAGGATACATCCATATTTTGCAAAGCTCTTGCTTTCGTTGGAATTACTTGGTTTGTTACTTCTTCATTTTTCAATTATTATATCATTTCAAATCATTAGTTTTGTCAATTACATATCACATAAGTACTAAAATTGTTCAGTCCATTGAGTAGGAAATTCAATTAGATCAAATGTTAAAAGCTTCTATGTGAAATTACTAAAGAAATTATTGGGAACAATACTCTCTTGAGGTTATGATTTTGTCTTCACCTCTGAGGTGGGTTTGAAGGGTTTTTTTTTTCATTAGGGTATCTTGTTAGATTTAATATTCCATATTCACACAAGTAATTGTAGGCTCCATCTGTCTAATCCTTGTATCTATTTTGTTTATTAGATTATAAGTTTTGCGTAAACCAAAAAAATAAGATTATTTTTTTTTACTTTTGTTAGATAAGTTTACCTTTCAGTTTTTCTCTGATATACTGTTAAAAGAAAAAAAACATATAGTAAAATTCCTTTAAAATAGTTTATTTGTTTCCCTAAATTCATCTTAATTTAGTATAATGACCATCAATGGTCCACACAATAAACGACATATGGTTGTGATCCTTTTGTCTTACAACCTAACAAGCTGAAAATGTTGACAAAAATTATACGGGTTTATCCTGCATTTTACCGCACAGCCGCTAGGTTTTTCGAGAAATAGAACATATAAACACGCTAAAAATCACATTTAATCAAAAGCCCTATGATTTATTATACAATCCTGGCACAAGGTTTGATTACTGGATGCCATAACATGATAACACCTCCACACGACTTTTCAGTTTGTGAATCCTCAGGGCTTATCATCACCCACGGTCCTGCTAACCAAATATATATCGGCACTCTCGGTTTTGTGTCCCTATATTTTAATATCATCACAGATCACCACTCCACATAAGATAATTTCACAACCTCATTAATTGAACCTAACAGTTGATCAGGCTAATAACTTTCTTCTTTCTGACAAACCAAAAAATCCACCCTAGTCCTTGTGGTTTCATTATGCCTTCATTCTCACTTTCCCTCCATGACCTTTTCTAGAATAATATGAGGTGCCCACAGCCTCTGTCAGAATCAGTTCAACAACCTTGGAATAGAATATTAGTAATCGTCGATATGGAAACAGAGTTTGCAAGAAGTCTTATATCAATTGATCCATCACAACCACTTTCAGGTTAGGGAGAGAATTCTTTCCTTCACCTTAGACTTCCAGATCTCGATATGTGCTTGTTGAAATATATAAGGTTTTTCCTCATTAGCTTTTTCAAACCACCATCACCAACATAGACATTCATTGCTATTCTACAACACCAGATATATCGCATCCGTCGAGAATTCGGACGAAGAAGGTCACAAATTGCTTTTTATTTCATACAATTCTCCCCCATATGGATAAAATATTTGCATGAGCTTAACTAATGATTACAAGGTGTATTTGATCTCTGTGGTCCATCCTTGAAATGTGTTTGAGTATTATGCCTATTTTTTTATTGGAGAAATTCAGAAGTCAATTGAGTCCACAAGGGTCTCGTTTCTTTTCTCCCATTTTTTCTCGTTAATTTTGTTTTACTTTTTGTTTTGATTCAGCCGCCGCATATTACCTGGTTAAAAAAATGGGTTCAATTTGATTTTTCAATTTTTTCAAAGCCTACATATGAGTTCCAAAGTTTTATTATATTACACATGTGTTTGAAGAGGGGTTTGTGTAATCTCAACATATCGAAGTATGATTTCGAAAATGTGTGCAGGATATGTCTGATGGACATTTACAAAAAATTTGAGTAAACATTTGCAAAAGTACTATAGTGGTCATTTTTCACTAAGATGGGTTTGCCTACATTCTAATGTAGTCCATCAAGGTAAGGGGAGCTTGTGTTAAATTTAATAAAGTAGAAGGGGGTGTTGGAGGATGGCTTGGTGGAAAATTAATTCATGTTAGAAAACTAGCCGTTAAGGGGTAGTAAGTCATGATTGATAAATTTGATAGCAATGTAATGACCACAGATATTGAAAGTTGATTCAAGGCAAAGCCAATATGGTTGAGTCATCTCTGTGACCATATGCAAGGTATGTGGGCTTTAATTTTGTATTTTCTACAAAATAAGATTATCATTCCAGAGGGGCTATGAAGTGTTGATTCATGTTGTTAAGTAATTTCTAATAATCTCCAATGTTTGTGGCAATTTTACGTATAATTGTTTTAGGGACCTCGGACCTAAGGATTTGGTGACCCGATGTTTTCATGAAAAGTCAAGTATGAGCCTTATCAAGTTAGATGGACTGAGAAACAACCAATAGATGGTGTTTTCAGTCCTGATCATGATTTTTTGGAATGTTTGATTCTATGATGGGCGTTTACAACTACCCATGGATTATTTTTGTGGTTTCAAGCTATACCAGGTGTCAATCAGCAAAGAGGAATAAAAAACTGTTGTGTCCTTACTTTGAAGAAGTTGGATATATTTCCAACTAAATGGTGATCCAAATGGTGATAGTGATGGATATAATTTGGTACATGTAATACACTTTATCATTATGTAAAAAAGGGGGAGCTATTAGGTGCTTTCCATTAATAAAAAAGAAATATGGGTTACATATTGAGTTCAGATGTTTTCATTGATATACAAATCTCGTTTTGATGAGAAAGAGGATGTTGAGAAGTGTCCAAGGATGATCTTTTTTGATGGCATGGATGCCAAGTGTTTCATAATGCTAAGAGAAATTGAAATCATTGAGATTGGCTTGGTCTAACAAGCCTTAATAAAGGTGAACCTAGCTAGCCTAGGTGATATGGAGCATGGTGGATGGAGATCATGGGACTGAAAAGCATGTTAGAGTCTGATATATGTTTTCTTAATGTGTTTTCAGGTCCGTTTGGAGGTTTTTGAAGTAGACACATGGAGGTGTACCCACCGGTTGTTGCACACTATAACTAATCTTTAGTGTTTGTTGGCCTAATTAGGTTATAGCCCTCGCATCGTTATGGTGGACTCTTGAATACATTTGGAGGTATATACTTTTTTTTTCATCATTTCAGATGTATTTTTAAAAAAATTTCATGATGTTTATAGTGTTTGTTTTCAATTAGGGTCCAGCCTAACCATGTCAAACCCTAAGGTAGAAGTCCTGCAAATAGATTGGTTGAGAATATGAAGATCTATTTATGACATGACCATTATTGGAGATGTTATTAGGGAGGTGTGGCATTCTGTGTGGGAAATTTCCCATTGTCCTTGCATGGGGGAAAAAAAATAGTTTTCATGTTATATGTTTTTTTGTTAAACAAGGTGCTTTGAGAGTGTAATACCATCTCGTCTTGTGAATTTTTATGCTCACCATGAATTGTGTGCTTTGAATTGAACCTGTTTGTATTTTTAGGTTGTTTTACATTAAGATAATAGTAATACTAAAAATAGAATCGGTCATGTCCCCAAACTGGTCATATTTTTATGAATATGTTAATACCTAAACTACCTTTTCGTGCGTTTAAAAACCCTGTCAAAATTGATGGAGATAAATCTTCTGGTATTTCCAAAATTTTTTTTTATTTATATTATGATGCTTTTAGGTTGTAAATTATCCCTTGAAAAAAAATGATGTATGATAAGACATGTGATATTTGTGGACCCCACTAAAATAGGACTGTTTTCTAAAGATGTTCTATTTTGGGGAAATGTTGTCCAAGTGAGGTATGAATAATCAACATTGATTTTTTATCCTTGAGTTTTAAATGAAATCCATGATGGTTTACATCATGGTTGAGTCCTATAGGGAAAATGGGCACTATTTATTAGACTAGGTTATAGGCATTTTTTTGGGTCTGTTCTAGAGCAGTTTCAAGATGGACTTGTTTGCAGACGCCCACTTACATTTGGGAGAAATGTACGATGTTGTAAATAGAGTATTAATAATTATTTCCATTGGTATAATTTTTTTCTCGTGATGGTGGGTTTGATTGGTGAACTAACTCATTGTTGTGAAGAGAAGGTGCTTGTTTCTTTCTCAGTATAGGGTTTCTCTAGCTATAAGAAAGATGGAGGTAAAAGTATCAGTTTTGGATTGGGTGATGCTTTCTGTCAGTCGAGAGAGTGAAAATGGTGACTTAATTCCTATTAAATTAAGTTTTAGGTCTTGAAAGGGAGGAAAGGGTGAAACCAGTTGAGAGTTTCTAAAATTTGGCTTTGCTCAGAATATTAGTTTGGTAAAGAGGAAAGTTGGTGTTGTTTGTATGTCTGATGTTTCTGAGCTATATAAATCATGGGATTTTTTTAATATTATTGGATTTCCAATCAGACCTTACATTTGAAATATTTTAGGTTCTAGGGTGGTGTATATAGCATGATAGGTGAATCATATGAGATATTCTTATTAGTGGAGAAATAATTTTGATTGGTGAAAAATCATGTATGACCATGTATGATTTTTTTATGTCTATTTGACATGTGTAGGTACTTGGCAGCCTTTACCTAATAATGGGATATTGATTTTGTGTCTTTGATGAATAGGTTGAGTGGCTTTGAGACATTTTTTGGGCTTGAATTGTGTGTTTGATAATTGCCGACCTACATGGTCCAGTTCATTCACTGATTTTTATGAGTAATGGTGTTATATTGTGGTAGTTTTATTGGTCAATATCTGGTATAGGACCTAACCTAGGATGGTGATTTGAAAGAGATAAGCAATAAAATACTTTTTTTTTAGTTGCATTTTTTTCACAAAAACTATTTGAGCTAGGAGGGAAAGATAAGACTAGGTACAATGTGAACCAATTCAAGGGAATCCAATATACCTGAAGATGTGTGAAAAAAATTAAGAAGCTTAGAAACATGTTTTCAGGGTTTGAATCATCCAAATCCGGTCATGATGTGTCAAGGATAGAGAGTTTTGAGGATATTGTTTTTAAAGAGGGTTTTGAAGGAGTATTTGATCTGAATGTTGGATCAAACCATCAAAATAAGTATTTGTCAACAAATAACTTCAATGATTGTCCTTAATCAAAATATGTGTGAGTGTTCATATTCAAACGTATCTTGTTGTGATTAATATCAAAAAGTTTTAGGGGTTGGTACTTCCTTGTGGGAATTGGTTTCCACACTAAAGAAATCAATTGTTATGTGTGATATTAACATGAATCCTTTATTTGTGTAATATAAGAAATGGCTTTCATTGCATTTTATTCCCCGTGAGGGTTTCCCACTTACATCTTGTTTAGATGTGTTCTCTCTCATGTGTTATGTTGCTTATAATATGTGGTGACCCTTAGTAAATCTCATTTGAATGTATGTGATTGAATGGATGTTATGGTTGTTTGCAAATAATATAATGTAATGCATAAATATTTGTAGGATTGATTCAACACCCCCTCTCAGTATGTATATGCTTCCAAAACGTCTTGACGACTACCACTCCCCAGTATACATCTCTTTATTACAGTCATATGGTCAATGGGCATGTCCAAATAGTTATCTATTTTATAGGTTTATAGGTACAATAGATTACATTGGAAAAAACTAGAGCAAAAGAAAGAACCAAATCGCAGTTTCTTCTAAGATACAACAGCAGATCTTGATCATATAAGCACAGCCACTAAGCTCAGTCAGTCATTAGGGGCCCAGGTACTTATTTCCTCATGTGGGCCTTTTTTCTGACATTAGTTTGAGTTCCATAACTCTCACACCAGCATATTCAACACTATTCCCAGTCTGCTTCCACTGATATTATCCACAATCCAATGCCAGATTCAGACCAAAATTACCTTGATTCATATATCCACTCTTTCTTCTTATTTTCTTCTTAGGGTTTCATACAATTAAATACTTGTTGCTGTATATTCCAATATTTTGATTTATTATTTTATATCATTCATATAGAGTAATTACTCTTCCTTCAAAATTAATATTTAATTCAATTTAGATTAAAAACCATTTTGGTGAACCTCCACTCTTGAATCTGAACACTTTGATCCTTAGTTTTGCATGCTCTATTGGTTTGTCGTCTTCTCTAAAACCCAAAACCGTTGCATCATGGCCCCTAAAGTTTCCTCAATTCTTATTTTATAAATCAATTATTTCAATAGTATCCACATTGCAAATATGACCCCCCCAAAAAATTATGCACACTATGTACCCTCCCTCATGATACACCCCTTCACAAGTAATTGGCATTTTTGATCGTCTCCTCGGACCCCCCTATTAGTCCTGAAACAACATCGATCAAGATATTTTGAGAATATTCAATATTTAACAAAAACCCTGAGTTAAAGATAAATTTCAACTATGGCACCAACGATTACATCCCTCAAATCAAAGTTCAAATAACAAAATCTCAAGGATTTTCTTTATGCCCATGCTACTCTTTTTATACACCACACACAACCACCGCATCCTGATCCCATGTCGAATTACATGTGCTGCATAATAAGAGAAATGAGATTTTTCTCAAACAAAATTACTCTCATTTATATAAATTGTATAAACGTGATATTCTCTCTAATATCCCTTAATAACCTAGTTAATGTACCTGCCACCCCCTACTCATTACTACCCCTCCTTATCGAGTAACACAATAAAGGCTCACACTCTTTTCAAATTATAAAATTAATTAATGGACATCAAGATAATTATTCTATGATTTAGAATGAGAAGTCGGAAAATTGAAGCATGCGAACTTTATTTAAATTTGCTACAATCCATTGTGATACTAACTTATCTTCAAATTACTCAACCCAATGGGTTTTCCAAATGATTCAATCTATTCTCTATTGAGCATCTCGCAATATTAACACCTCTTTTTTCCTTCTCTAGTCACCACAAGAAATCAACCAAGAGGACCCCCCTAAGGCGAGTCCTCTAAGAAATAACAACTAATTACTGGACACAAGATGTATCCATCACCTACTTACATTCCCTCTCCATTTGCTCTAGATTATTATAGTGTTTCATCATACCTTACTCCTTACTTCTACTACCTACCATGTTGATGGCCATATCTTTCCTGAATAATAAGTTCATTCAACAAACAACAACCTTCAACCACCATAGCATGTCTCTTTTAACATCCATCAAATATTCCTCCTTCCTTGAAAATTGGGGAAATCAAATTCCACCCTCCAATATACACAACATTCTAATCAACATTTTCTATATGTATACGATCATACACATCTTTTCTTTACAATTCAGTCATATTTTTACTGCACTTCTCTTCTCTACCTATGGAATACCAACAAATAACCTTGCTAAGGGAAAAAAAAAATACATCTGTATATGATCTATCCCACTCATTATAACTTTTTCTTCTTGTGCTTACTTATGGATCCCCGCTATTTCATGATACACAATATTATTATACTCATACTACTCTATAAGTTGTTTTACTCACAATGAACAATATCGATTTTCTAGTATCTCTTGATATACAAACTTGGGGAATCATACTTTTTCTCCCATCCTATCACTATTGTTTTCTCTCTCAAATATTATTTAATACAATGTCCAATTCTTTTTTTTTTTGCGTTACAATCTTTTTCCCTCAGACTCTACTCATCAGTTGCAATCAAATCCCTCATTACCCAATGAATAAAATCTGTTCTACATTCTCCAGTTCCATGATTGAAGTAAGGGTAAAATTCCATCCATTGACCTACATTTCCTATTGAACCTAATATATATATCTTTTTTTATTAAGCATTAACACATTTTCTACGAACTTCATAGAAAGTACTCCTGGAATTTCCTATAGATGCACTCTTTTTTCTATGAATTCATAATTTATTGGTGAGGGGTATTTCTAAATACCTAGTCTCCACAACTCCACTATGGGGACTAGGGGGGAAACATTTCTCCTCTCATCTAACGGACATGTTGCATATCATATCACGTCATTAATTAACATAGCAGTTACACCTCTTGTTTATTCACTTTTGTTATCTTGTACTACTCTCACATGTCCAAACTTATTTCCTATGCTAGTTGGATACTTAATATGTCAAGCATCTAATTTAGACATACATTCCATGTTCCATTTGGTATTTTTAAGTGAATTTATGACTTTTCATAATCACACAATATGCATGATTTCAAAGCTCTTAAAACCAATCCCAACACCGAGGCTTTTGGACATCTCCTCATCTACTCTTGATACTCTACTCTGCACATCCCATTTTCTATTATTGCATAATTTACTACTTCTCATTTGATCATCTTTACACTTATTTGATCTATAATACATTCTTCTTCAACATACTTTCTTATCTTTTTAACATACATTCAGGTGTTTCCAATGTGAATCATTTTTCTTGCAGAATCTATACACCATTCTGTCTCTCTTTCTTCTTCCTTACTTTTATTTCTCTGCTTATGTGATGTGCCCTATGCTTATTTCACATCAGTGTTCATTTATTGGCTCATGCTTTAACCCTGATTTTATAGTCCACATTGTGAAAATATTCCCATGTATAATACCCTTGTTTCGAGGTCACTCTTGTCTTCATAGTGGATTTTTTACAATTGTATTTAATGCAATTGCTAGTTACTTATCACACTAATCCTTGTTTACTTTACAGCCATATTATATTTACCTGTGTCTTTGCTGTATACATGAAACACTCCCCAAAAAATATCCCCTACCCTGTAGGTATTCCTCTGCAGAAATAGTATATCAAATTCAGTCCTCTCCTTTTTTTTTCCGGCCGCATCCTCCTTGTCCTTCATTTCATGCACCCCAAAATGAGGTGGGGTGGCATCTATGGTTGAGAAATCACCCTTCTAGTGCAAAAGGATAGATCAGAACAACATAGTACATAATTTTCAATAACACACAGTCCATAATGGTTTACGAATACTCTTTTTTTTGCACAAAAACAAAGAGCAACAACGTAGAACCTAGATTAGAAATAATGATTGTTCTTGTTTCCCCCATGTGAATCTTGCATGCATAGGGTAGAAAGAGATAGGTACTTGTTGAAACTAATTTACATACAAGTCTATATTGGATTCAACTGGACTAAACTTATAGAATTCAGTTACCATCATCTACATCACTTACAAAATGGGACGTTTCATCTAGAGTGCTAGTTTTTGAGAAGTGTTATGGTGGAGTAAAACAATACCTCTCTCCCCCCCCATACCTCTCCATCTCTCCTCTCTCCCTCCCCTCCAACCTCTCCTCATAATACCTCTAGGCACCTCTCTCTCTCCCTCTCTGCCGTCCCCCTCTCTCCCAACACTCTTCTATTGGTGTGAGATCACACTCAAAAAACATGTTCTCGGCATGAAGATCACCCAAATACTGGTGTCTTTTGGTGCATGATTATATCCCAAAAAAAACTCGTCCATTGTCCATGAAATATCCCAAAAACCATTGTCTCTTTGTATGAGATCACCCCAATACTTCACCCTTCAAAAAATAAATCCAGGCATCTCCAAGTAAACTGACAATTTTCTATCATTTTTACTCTCTTCTACATCAGGTGCAGCACACTTTCCTTTTAATTTTTTAACATGTTTACTTACTTACTTTTAAATTTTCACTTTCATTTTTCAATCCGGAACTTTGAATCTCTTTTCTTTTTTTTACAACAGTTCAATCCTCTTGCAAAAAGAAGCATCTCCATATAAAGTATCAGCTGCCAATAACCACACACTATTATAGATATGCTTTCACCCGCTATGGTTACTCCCCTTCTTGTTTCCACGTTTCACATTAAGATCACTTCATCAACTCACGCTTTCATTTTTATTCCATCGTATGCGATTAATACACTTCGCTTTCGTGTACAAAATACACATCTTCTAATCTACTTTTCGATCAGTATCACGCAACATCATAAATTGGGGCCAATGTATCCACAAAAAATCTATGCCTTGGTACCGCTCAGGTCCCTAAAGAAATAATAATAAATACATTGACCATATGAAATAAAAATAGTTGTGATGGATAACTTCTTTCTTGGTATTTATCTTTAATCTCGTTTCTCTATTCTTGCACTTTTTAATAAAGCCTTAAATACCTTACCTCCCTGTCGGAAACTTATTGGGTTATATTTTTAATGGCCGCAAACACTAAAACTAACGCCCATTAGGATTAGAACGTGCCAAGCATTCCCTATCCAATATTGGGTTTCTCCTAACCTTTATTAATATCTTATTAGATTCTTTTTTGTTTGGGCTCTTTAAATTTTTTTGACAAAAACGTACGCTATCGTTTTTTAGCACTTTAGGTTTGGATTTTTTTCGGTTGTCCCGCTTTGGCATTTATCCTCAGGGCCTCCTCTATTACTTATTTGTCTCTTACACTCCGGGGTGCCTCACTATCCAGCATTATCTATCCTCCCCTAAATTAACAGCAAAAGGAAGAATATCATTAGCAGGAATTCATCGAGAAATTCCATAACAAAGACAAGAGAGCCGATAACAAAATAGAGAAGATTGGTGTGTGTGGCATGCTATCCAGCATTCACATGCTAAATACATGGAACAATGTAGAAGGAGCCGACATCATCAGGCAGCTGGCACAAGGGTGGCGGAGGGCATCAGGACACCACATACAAAACACCACCCCTTGTACAGGGAGGCGAAATGTAGTGTAATGCGAAAATCATAAAACCCTCCGTCCTCGGAGGGAAGTGCAAGCGGAGTATGACGCGACTCCCCAGTTGGCAAACATCTTCTTAATTATGATTGAGAGTCTTGGGTATGTGAACAGTTATCTATTTTTTATGTTTAATAGCACGAACAACCGACATAGGAGAAGAAATTAAATTGAAAAATAAATACCAACATTGATATTCTCTAAACCAGAATAATATCATCTCTTGAGTATTTATATGCATCACCAGTGCCCCAGTCCAGTCAGTAACACCCCAAGCAGGATTCAATGGTTTCATCCTAATACGCTAATCCTACGCTTTTTTCATTTCCAGCTCACATTTATGACTTTATAACCCTATTATATAACCCTCAACCCAGTATTTTCAACATAGTCTCAATCATGTTCCATCAAATATTGAGTCCTCTAAATATATATCGATTGCAACTACAAAATCACTAAGAAGATCATCCTCCTTCTTATCATTTTATTAGAGTAATCATCGCATTGAATTATTTTTCCTGTCATACTTTATATTAATTCTCTATATCATTTGTTATAGAAGTAATTATTATAAATCGTTCCCAGTCATTGTCGCTTCCCTCACTCACCCTTCTAAACCTCACCTCCAAGATGAAAGACCCCCCCCCCCCTTTTTCCCTTGTTTTTCATTGGCCAACCAGCCACACCACTCCTCCAACTTGGCCCACCCCCCTAATGCCCACCCCCCTACACATTTAAAACAAACGTTCACCATATTTCCATTTTCAGTCAAAAGAATCCAAAACTCCTCTTCGTTCCTCACTCATTTTGCTCATTTGTCTTAAGAAAGGTCTATGTGACCTTACAACAGACTAAAACATACATAAGCAGCATGGTTAGGCATATGTGAGAATCTCTACACTCTCTAATTATCTCCATTTCTCTTCCATACATACCATATTCTACATACCTGAGAACAACCATCAAATCATGACAACAACCCATCGTGTTGATATGCCTCTTAAACAAAGAATCTTAAAACACAAAAATGTTGGCACATTCATACAGATATACTCATGAATTCACACAACTTTTTACTACCACCCATATAATATCCTTAAAAACAAAAAAAAAATATTCATGGCATCACATAACATTCCCTCTACTTCTCTAGAACTCCTTTTGTAGTACACTATCCACTTCTCCAGACCCCATCAAAACTCATTGTTGCCCCTCATCCATAAACTCAACATACCAAAAAACAAAAACATGACAATCAATAAATAACTAATCAACCATCACATGACATCATAGTCCCCTTTTTAAAATCAATGACAAAACAAACCGAGTACATCATGAAAACACAAATTATCCCCACCCTAAAGCCCCACCCCCTTCCTTGTTAAGGAAACCATGTAAGATTTGAATAAGTCTTGAAGGGGGGAAAAAATCCATTTGGAGATATAAGTAGGTCCATGGATACATAGAGGATTTTTGAGGATGGTATTTATTCTAATACTAAACATCCATATTTTATAAAAATACTTTATTGAATATGTATGTAGTGTTACCCTCTCTCTCTGCACAAGGTAGAGAATGGACTTTATTTTGGAGGTTCATTGAAAATGCTTTCTACATGGGCTTATTATTTTTCTATGTTGTGAATGTTTGTGAAGCCTTGTGCTATTATTAAAAAACATATCAACTCTCCATGGTATTGGAGGGAGGTTTGTATTCTTATCACCGTGAGATGGCCAGGTAATGATGCATATAGACTGGGAGGAAACCGCGTGGTATTATCCTAATGTTTAGAAATCTTAGAGGTATTAAGGAGTTTTTGGTCTTTTTGTTTTTTTGGAAATTGAAATTCTTAAAAATTTATTCCATCTTGTTCCCTCTTTTCAGGAGGGATGTTCCTTTTATATTATGTCATTTTGTAAAATTCTACAGATTTTCTTAAATATATTGTTTCTTGTATGGAAAAAAAGAGGGAAGGTACTGAGTTATTTTGAGTATTGCCAAGAATGAAAGAGGTTGCCCAACTATTTTTTTTTTATATTGAAACGAAGTAATGCATCTAAAATATGTAGCATAGAAAGTGTTCAAACGCATTATTTTAATTAAAATACGCGTTAAAATGGATAGGGAATATTTTTTAGAAACATTTGTTTGAAATAGTTATGTGGTGTGTGTGTGTATGTGTGTGTGTGTGTGTGGTGGTGTGTAAACACACCACACACAAATCTTAATATAGTAATGAATTCTTTCACATATTTATTTTCCTACAGTATTTTCCTCTTTGTAAAGTAAACCAAGTTTGAATTTATGAATAGAATAATTTACATACATATTTAAATATATGTATGTATCCATATATACACATACATTTAATTTATTTGTAAACTGTTGTAAATGTGTTTAAACTATTGTTAATGGGTTCCATCCATGTAGGGTTATATGAGATATAAATGACCAAACCCTTGGCCGCATATCATAAAATGCAAAGATCTCTTTATGTGTGTGTGTTTATACACACACACACACACACACACACACACACACACACACACACACACACACACACACATAGTTCTGTATACATATAGTTATAAATCTTTTTAACCTATTGGCAATGTGTTTCAGCCATGGAGGGCTTTATGGGATGTAGGAAACCAAACCCTTGGTTGTATATCATAAAACACAGGGATCAATATATATATATATATACAGAGAGAGAGAGAGAGTGTGTGTGTGTGTACATATATATAAGAGGACACTACCACTATATACTTTCTACAAACCTCTTATTATTATTTATAATGTATGTATGTATCCCTCAATGGGAATTGCTTTCAAATTTTAAAGAAAAAAATAATCCTTTGATGTTGAACTTGAATACAAACCCTTAAGAAAACCAAATTGGGGGAAATGGAAAAATAAATAAACATGAAACAAGAATGCATATCCTTTGAGTTTGGATAAAAATGTAGTTTTTATCTCCATTTCCATGTTCCCATCTAAGATCCATAATCCTATATACAAAAGAAGAGAGAAAAGAGAAAACAAATTGAGGAAAACCTAATATTAGAAAACATAGAGATATTCACGGTTTTTGAGTGTTTCCATAAGATCTAAGGTGGAGATAGAAATTATCTTATGGTGCATGATGGATAATCCATCTCCCACCAACATTAAATAATTTAAACTTAAACTATACTCTGTTTTTAGTTGTATAATAATGGGATGATTAAATTTACGTTTCTTTGTTAATGTATTTAGTGAAGTTAATTTAATTTAGGGAAACTAAAGTAATCAGGTGGATTAATATAATTTAATGAAATTAAACTAACCAAGATCAAAACAATTTAATTAGTGGGCCCTTCCATGAAACCTAAGATCATTCCTACAAACCCTAAGAGAATTCCTGCAAACCCTAAATCTGGGTCCTCTTCTCACCACAGTGGAAATGTCCTCCTCCTTGAATCCATCTTCACGATCCTTGAGAGGTGTTTCCCTTCTTGACCTGATGGTGAAGTCAATATGAAGCTTTCACTGAGCTTCAATCCCTCACACATACTGTTGTAAAACTCAACTTTGCAGCAACATGTAGGTGTTTCTAGTGGAGGTAAACCTAGAAAGTTGGATACTAGTTTGGGTGATGACAAACCTGTTTGAATTACTCCATCTCCCCCTAATTTGAGTGTTGTGTTTAGAGTAAATTTGGTTCAAAATAGAGACTCCCCTATTTTTGGGGTGGCTTGAAGCAGTAACACTTCTTTATCTTGATTGGTATTTGGTGGTTTAAGATGTGGACTCAGGGATGGAAAGGTGTATTTTTCTCCTATTCAACATGTTTTTCATGTTGGGGTTCAAAATGATGGTACATATGATCCTGAGGTAAATAGATGCTCCTTGAGTGACATTTATAGGGTAGGAGGTCCCTCAATCCAATGACTTCATCCAACATGACTCGATGCATCACCTTTGGGGATGAAGTTATCAAAGTTAAATGTTACTACCTGGAGCACGACTTGATCTACATATTGAACAGATTCTATCCCATCTTACAAATCCTTCATGAATGGATCTCTAAGTATTAGATCCTACTCATTTTTGGAAGGTTAGATAAGTATCCCTATACTAAAATAACTTTTATTGTGGTTTTTTCCTCATTAGCTGATAAAGACACCATATTAGGTAAGCTTTGGGTTTATCAATCATGCTAGCTTTTCATTAAACCATGGTTCCCCTCTTTTCACCCAATCACTGAATCATTCTCTTAAAAACCTTTTTGTGTTAGGCTACCTCATTCACCTTTGGAATTTTTGGATCATGAATATCTAATTTCTATCAACAATGTTTTGGGTTCCATTCTTCACATTGAATCTCAAATTAGTGACTTCACCCACACAACCAATGTCATAATTTTTTTTAATATTGACACTTCAAAAAACATTCCTGTAAACATTGAGCTCAAAATGCAAAGCATAACTTGGACTCAACCTCTAGACGATGAACGTTTACCCTTCAGATGCAGAAGGTGTTTCAATATAGCACATACAACGACTGAATGTGGGATGGAAAAGAAAAAAAAAGAGAGAAAAAATTCGTGGAAAAATTCCCTCCCACAACATTTGGTATTTGATGCTAAGGAAGATTTAAATTCAAATGTTGGTTTAGAAGATGTGATCGAATCGGTCCCTAATACTCCTCTTACTGAAATTCCATTTATTTGTAACAAGGAGAATACAGATGGTGTTGTTGACATTTTTTGCACACATGAAAAAATGGTAACTCAAAACTTTCTTTCAAATGAGAATTGTTGATGAGATATACCTAACTAGGGGGAAGGCATATAGTTTTATATTGTTTTTAACTACAGTAATTTATTAACAACATGCAATCTGTAGCTATTTGTGCTATTGTAGAATGCAAAAACTCACATATTCTTCCATTCCATGTTCGTATTTAGCAAGGAAAAAAATAAGCCCAAAAGTACCAATATATTGCCTTGATGAAGGCATTAATCATAGGATATGTGGGATTTTACATCCCATAGCAGCATACAGAGTTTCTGATTATAGGTTACATAAGTTCATTATTGAGTTACATGTATTTCCAATTTCATTATTCCTTTATGTTGAAATGGTATTAATCATGTGATTGAGTTATATATTTAATTATACAATCAATACATATTATAAAAGTTGAATGCAAAAAGAAGTATACAAATTAGTTACAGAAATTAATGTCATTTATTCATGAAGAAATTCAATGTTTCCCTCAGAAGCCATGGGATGTAACCTATGATTATTGAAGCAAAATATACATATACTTGAAACTGTAAGCAAAATAAGGAAGAATAAACCCATCATTTCCTAATTAGGTTGTTTCCTCTCGATCTTCATCATCTTCAGTGCCACACCTACCTCATCTTCATATTTAGCTATCGACATCAACCACCTAAAGACACGTCAAATTACTATTAGAGCTTTTGGTTTAATATGTATTCTTGTGTTTATAATTTCAGGAAGATGAATCTTTTAAGTAAGAATAGATAAGATACAAAACAAGAAGGTACAATGATCAATTTAGGAAAATAATGGTTTCGAGTTCAGAGATAGAATCCAAAATTATAGAAACAGATTTTAATGCATAATACTATCACCAGTATTCAACTTCAAAACAAGTTATATAAAATACTATTACAATTTTAAGATACATGGTTTCAAGATGACCATCATGCAGGTTCAAAATGAAGTACTTTATTAATGAAAGGAAAAATAAATTGCAGAAAAAGTGGAGTCTATTTCATCTTTAGTAGACGTAATAGTTGCATTCACAATGAATACATTTCCACATAAATGTATGAAAGATACAATTACAAGTATAGATTCAGGTACAACATTCATACTGAAGAAGTGCTTTGAAAACACATGATTCAGCCTTTTTAACTTAGAATATGGATGCAAATTCAAGAACATCAAAGAAAACTTTCACCATGTAAGGAAGTCAGAGTTTCCAATAGATAAGCACAATTGCTCTAAGTTGAGAAGAGAAAAGAATTGAAATTTGTAACAATCAAAGGAAAAATCAAGAAAATTACAATTTACATCGTGTCAAACAAAGCTCTAAATGTTTCCTTCAAAACTATTGTTATAAGCCATGTGAGTCAAGACTGGAATAACATCCAAGACTATCAGGAAATGGGTATACATTCAAAGATAGCCACCATTCCAAAGTAATCATAAAGAACGCACAGATTTGCATATGTTTATAAAACAAGTAGAACCTACATTACTATTATAGAAGTGTGAATCCTAACGGAAAAGAGCATGGCTGCAAGAGTATGGAGAAATCGAATATGGATGGATTTGTCTTTGAAATTGGCATATAAACACAAATTCTATTGTAAGCACATGTTTTCAAGTAATTCAAGGAGTAGAAACAATGAGCTCATACCAAAAAGAATGTGATCTATAAACCAGCTATGATAATTCCATTTTTCAACTAAGCAAAAAACTTCGTCATTTTGCAAAGTATGGGAATCATGGATCAGTGAAAAAAATCAAGATTTTTCAAGATCAAAGTATCAGTGAACAAAATATCCATATCAAAGTACTACTTTGAGAAGCATATCGTCATAAGGAAATCACTCAAACATAAAAGGAGAGGCTTATTGCCTTTTAATTTTCTAACTTTTTTATTATGATATGAAGGTACAATTTTTTCATGCATTGAAGACCATTTAGGAGTGAGCAAGTAAATGTTAAGTACAACTAGAACATATATAATTGAGCATGATCTTTTAGATTGTGATATAGCGAAAAATAACCTACAATAGAAACAAAAATACAAGTCTTTCATATTCCTCTTGTACAAGCTATAACAGCTTCAGGAGCTCCATATTTTTTTCACATGAACAGATGAATGAAGAAAAATAGAAATTTATAATTACTTGCACATAGTTTTGTAAACTAGAAACTTCAAAACAAAGGAAAAAAATGCATTCAACCTGCAATGTGAGTGATGTTCATACCAAAGGAAAGAGATAAGAGCTCTGCACAGTCTAGGTAAATGAAATTTTCATGACAATGTACAAACTTCCAAAATAGATGAGAAGGGAGCTCCTAATGAAAAAATTACATTGGTGAAAATAGGTACATATTTTCATGAGGAAAGTCCTATAGATCTCATTAGGAGTTCAATACGAATTCAGTATCCATGACAAAGTAAAGAAATCATAATGAAGTTCATTTTATAGCCATGGTTATGTTAATTAAATTTGGGAATTCCATGAAGCCCTTGAGTTATTCATTTAACTTTCAGGAAGTGGAAAATGAAAAACACGCCTAGGTGAAAACAAATCCATAGTAGCTAGGGTATAATGTGGAACTAGAGCTCAATAGTGTTAAAAAAGGACAATACAAAGTGAATAAAAAATAAAGATCAATGAAATGACAACACCCAAATCTGAAAGGTTCATGCTGTAGGATAATAAATCCACGACCAAAGAAAACACGAGAAAATAAAAATCCCCAAAGAAATGATGAATTAAAATAAAAATAGATGTATGAAAAGTGACTCAAACCTAGTATTGTCAACTATTTTTGTAAACCCTTAACACAAAACCTGAAGCAGCAAGTCATTCAAGGAGTTTGAGTCAACAATAGTAACAAAAAATATAAGATCACAAAGCAAGAAAGCACCGTTTTCTATGACCAAGGAAATAAATGAGTCTAGTAATGGTAGTCATACAAATAATAAGCAAAGGTGACTCAGTTTCGTAGCTTCAAGTAACAGAAAATTGAAGCTACATGTCAAAATCTTTACCAGTGTCAAGCTCGTGAGGAAATGAAATGAATGGCTGAATTACAACTAAAACTCCAACGTAAGAAACCAAACAAAAAATATAAATTGAGACAAAAAAACAACCAGTGATTAAATATCAGTAG
The DNA here is from genome assembly GCA_019776745.2 of Taxus chinensis. Lineage (NCBI taxonomy): Eukaryota > Viridiplantae > Streptophyta > Pinopsida > Cupressales > Taxaceae > Taxus > Taxus chinensis. Next base: position 237,431,370 of record CM034147.1, read on the forward strand.
CGGCAACAGATTTGCGAAGATGACAAATTAGAGCTCAAAATGAACCCCATGGTAGCCATGTAGAAATGGATATCGAGTGAACAGCTCAAATTTGAAACCCAGAACCAAACCAAAAATGAAAGGAAATCCTTCGTCAAATTACTGAGATATAGTGTTTTCAATAATGGCGACCCTCCTTCCAATTTACAGAGCTTGAAAAGCTTTAAAATTCCATTTATGGCGGCACAAAAAAATTCTACAGAGCCTAACTAGTTCTACGTTGAACTCACAAAATGAAATGATGAATTTAGGGTTTGATAATATTTTTCTACACCTAACTCAATCACAATGTAACCTTGAGTTAAGATCAATGGTGTAAGATGCAAACCACAGAATCAAATGTGCCAATGTAAAACCTAGCTTAACTAGTGAGTCATCTAACTCTACCATAGTTAAAAGGGACATATGTGGTGGTAAATGGAGGAACCCTAACCAGCGTTAGTGTAATCTAAGTAAGAAGCAACCGAAAAAATTCATCAAGGGTAAGAGCATCATGTGAAAGGGGACTAATGTGCAAGTTTATCATTGTTCATGTTATCTCTCGAAAGTGAACCCTATAGAGAGATGACTGCAGGTGTTCTAAGCTTACTCTAGATCTCTCTCTTTTATAGATACAATGGAAACACCTCAGGTCTTTGGGTATACCTATTTTGAGGTGAGTCTCCGATATCAAGGCCAGTTCCTTTTTTGATGTATCCTAAAGTAATTTTTTGGGGTTTTGAGGGTAAAAATATGACTAAAAATGAATTGAAAACTGGGGTGATACACCAAACTTGTTAAGGGATTTGACTGAGTACATGCACAAATATTTGAGAATGGATTTTGGATACACTAATCAATAGTTTTTAGCAGAAAATTAAGGCAAAACACTTGATGTATTGAGGTAATGATTCACAACAATACTATTAAGATAAACATGCACACTAATATTATACAAAAATAACTAATTTTGTAGCAAGGTAAGATGATTAATCATAGAATTTGACATTCACAAGAAATAATAAGGTATACACAACACTGAAAATAATTGGAAAGGTAGAAATCAATACTCATTCAAACGACAAAACTGGAAAAATATTCTTCAACACTCTTGTATCCAAAAATTCATCATTGTGGCTTGCACACAATATATAGAAATTTTATTCATCGCACCCATCCTAAAAATGGAATGAAATTCGTACTCGTCCATGCATCATATTTTTATCCTTTATCCTGAATAAATAAAGGAATAAAAAATAAACATGCTAATACAATGAGGCATAATAGCCTTGGTACAAAAATACAACCCAGTCAAACTGCGGTTGGTTATTCTATTTTTAATAAAGTTAGATGAATAATTTGGACAATAATAATCTTTTCTTGATGAGAAATTCTTCTCTAATGTATGTTATCTCTATATTTTAGTGTTTGATGTGACACTTGCCAATTGATCTACATACATTTATTAAAATGGCACTTGAATACTGCCCCTTGGGTGCACATGTAAAAACAGTAATCTCTCTGTGTGTGAGTAAAAAATAACTCCTTTATTTGCAATACTTGGAAAAATAATTCACCCATGCATCGATCTTGATAGGGACCACCTTTGGTTCTGGTGCTGACATCTGTTTTGTCTTCTTATAGTCACAATGCAAAATTACACTCTAAGTGAAAAATGATTTGATCATTTTGAAACCCTCCCACTGTGGGGACCACCTATGATGTGTGCACACCTTGATTTCATGGGGGTCTCCATTAAACTTGGCATATATTTTTTTGATTCGAAATCCTTGGCTCCCCATTTTATCCTCATGGCATAATTTGGATAAGGCCTTAGTTAAGGTCAAGGAATAATTGTAGAATATCATTCACTCCTCCATGTGAAAATAATGCTAACAAGCATATACTTGTGTCTTTTGGCTTTTTGAATAATAGTTGATGATTATAAAGTAAACATATCCTTTTCGGTAATTATTTTTGTTGGCATTCCATTATGTTATTGGAATATAGTTTTGAACCCTTTGATAAGTCAATGCGACTAATTTTATACAACATGGGGCTAACCCTTTTGTGACAATGACTCGAACCTTTGAATTACTATGTTGTTTTCCTAGACTCAGGGTTACTTCATTTACCACCACGTATGTCCCTTTTCAACCATGGTTGAGTTTGGGTAACCTGTGATCAGTTGGCGATCTGATGTTTACCATTTTATCTCGTGCACCTTTTGACCCATGGCCGTTGATTATCTAACAACCATAATAGGGTTAAATAACTCTACGGTGAATTTTTTGGTTTTCGTTGTTCATTGTTGGATCCTGTATATATAGATCTTCGTCATTGATTGTCTGGTAGTTATGGTTATCCTAGGGTTGAGTTGGGCGAGATAAAAAAAAACGCTATCTTTTTCTCACTTGTATTTTCTCTCTAAGTGGTGAAGCCTCATAAAATTTTCTTCAGACTGCCATAATTGATCTTTTGGAGCTTGATTCCTTGCATTTTTAAAACCTGTGAAGCTCTACAACTGCGAAAAATTGGTTTTCTCTATCATTTTTTGTAGTTTTTAAGCTTTCTGTGAGGCTATATGGTCTCCATTGTTGTTATTTCGAGCTCACTTCTCCTTCAGTTTGACTTTTGTGATACTTCGAGAAGGAGATTTTACATTTTGTATCATTGATAAGGCTTTGTATGAATTCAGGGATTGTTCTGTGATGTTTGAGCTTGAATCTGTTGCTTGCGTTCATACTTTTCTATGGGTTTGAACTTACCATGCTCATATTCCAAAAGGAAAGTCCTTATGCATTATTTTGTATCTTTAAATATTCGTTCCTATCATTTTGGTTTCAAAATGCATTGATACATCATTTATTTGATTTCCTTGGTGTTTTCTCAGTGCTTTTGAGTTTGAAACTCGTTCTCGAATTCATTTTCACTCTTCATTCATTGATCTTCCGAGGGCTTCGAAAAATTGACTTTGAACTCGTAGGTTTTTCTTCATTATTGAACTTTCTCTGCAAATATGTATAAATCTTTCTTGGCTTTTTGAGGCATAACTACTTTAATAGTCCATCTGATGACCTTCGACCTATGACTTTTACAAAGGATACTTCATTCTTTTTTGCATTATTGTTTTTTGTATCTGGTCTTTACGAAGATGAGCTCGAAGAGTTTTGATGGTTGTCCTTTATCGCTGAACTCACTTTCACACTCTGGTTCTGAAATTGTTGTCGGCACTTCCAGAGATATGAAATTAAGTGGTTTTTTGCATTTTCCTGAGATTTGAGGTTCCTTTGAGGGTTTTGAACATCATTGTTGATGTTCGGTGAGTTTTTCTTCGTTTCTAAATCCTTTGTACATACTCGGTCTCTAAAATTTGTTTACTTGCATTCAAATCATACAATGTTGCAAGTGACTCAAACTTTCTTTAGTGGCTCTGCATATGTAATTATGTTATGACCATGCATTCTTCTTATTCTATCAAACTCATCATGGGGGGTGGTTTGACGTCTTTTCACAAGGGTTTGCATCTTATCTTTGTATCTTGATAGCCATGGCCGCCATTTCTTTCTATTTGGGTTGTTGTGGGCACATATTTTCTTCTATGGAGATTTGTCAGTTCTTGTTGTTACATTATCCTCTAGAATTTGGGGCCATCTATATGCAAACTTATCCATCCTATAGGGTTTTTTGGCTTCTCTTTTCTTTAGAGGTCTGGTAGTCAACTTATGTTCCTTTCTTGATTTTCATTCTGAAGTGGTCACTATTATTTCCTTGCAACTCACCATGCAAAGGGTTGTTATAATTGTTCTTCAGCTTGGCTTATTGAATATTCAGAGGTGGCTTGATTTGATTATAATTCTCTACCTTCGCAGCTAGTCATGTGTATTAACATCTCATTGTTACTTTGTTGTATGATCTAAACCCTCATTTTTTATGAAAATATCACTGCTTCCCTAAGTTGTGACAATATTGTAACTCGATTGAATTTCCTTATTTTTCCCTTGTCTTGAACTAGCTAAAAATACCATGACTGTGTTGCTCCAATGTAGAGAAATTTGCCTTATTGTACATTGATTTTCTCACATCTGTAGTTTTAGAAAATCTGTGCTCCTGTAAAGTGTATGGAAAAAGAAAACTAAATTCATGCTGTAATTATTTCCATTCTTATTATTATTCTCTTTGATTCTAGAAATTTTGTGCTTGATCATTGATATGCTCTAGAATGAGCTTCCTTGGAGGTTTGATTTTGAATATTGTTCTCTCCCATGGATTCGCTTTCTAATTTTTAATAGAAATTGTGCCTCTGTAGAGATTTGCAATTGATGAGCTTTTATAAAATGTATGCTTTCTTTCCTTTGATACAGTCATTATGTAATTCATTGTTTCTCACTGATGTAACTTTATTTCATTTCCTTTGTAGATGTCTCATGACATACTAGGCTAACTATTTCCCTCTTGCACATTGAGACTGTATATATATGAAGTATTATAATATGAAACACTCATTTTCCTTTATTGATAACCTACTTATTTTACCAGATGTTTTTCTACTTTGTTTCTAATGTGACTTATGCACACTTCAAAAGAGTGTACCACCTTCTAGAATGATACTTTACATCGAGACTCTATGATATGGAAATATTTATGACTTGATTTGTAATTGTCTTTAGCCTTGAATATACCTTGCTTGTTGATGTAACTTGAGGTAGTTGCTTTTGATGAAAGAGTTACTTCACTATAGTTTTCACTCTTTACTTGCATTAACTGCATCTTGTGTAGTCATATTTTTTTGCAAGTTGATAGCCAAAACATAGCATCTCTTTAATTGCATGCATAAACAATTAGGACTCCATTCATGATATTGTGGCTGCAATTTATTCTGCTGTAATTGGTTGTAATTTTTGTGCTTGAGACTTTTCTATCCCATTTAGTCATGATACTCAAATACTGTCCAACGCAATCGATAACTTCTGTTAAAGTATTTGTTGCTGTAATACTGTGTAACAACTTGTGCATTAAAACTATAAGCTCTTGCTTCATTTGAATTCTTAAAGGTTTATAGCCTAGAATAATAAATTAGATATTATATCTTAATCACTTTTTATAATTGTAAGTTATGAATATTTCTGTCATGAGAACACTTGACTTTTTTTGATGAGTACATACTTCGTTATTTACTTTCATTGAATTTAAACTGCATGCTTTCTTGATCCAGTTTTCTTTGATCATCTAGCTTCAACTGTTCTTTTGAGCTTATTTATTTTATTCACACCCTTAGAGTTTTTCATTTGTGGTATCTCCTGTAACTATCCTCTTCATGTGTTCTTGTAGAGATTTGTTGATAAAAACTAGAAGATACCCTTGTTAATTTTTTGTGTTTTGATGAAGACTTTTCTCATTATGAACTGTTACTTGTATTTTGCTTCTTTATTTCCAATTTCAGTGTCTTGATGCCTTTCTCTTATACATCTTCTATCTTGAATAGGATTATAACTTTGATTATCTCATTACTTTACTTTCTGGAATGAAGAAAGTAATGTTGTTGCCAATGGTAATGCTTCAAAAGATTATTCTATGATCACTGCTAAGCTGCTTTATGCTTGTAGATCGGAAACAACTATTTAAATTTATTCTTATGAAACAAAAGTTTCTCCTATTTTGATTTTTGAGCGTGCTATTATTCCACTTGAACAAGTATGATTTGAATTCTAAACTTTGTGTTATGCATTCCATTTGTTAGAATCGTATCACTTAAAACTTGCATTCTTTTAGGGAGTAGTACAAGTACATCTTTTATATTTATTTAGATTCAGTATGAATCTCGAATAAATGTACTTCCTAGATCAAATATAGAAGTAATACTTTTGATATGTAAACGACAACAATTAGTGTTATTTCCTTCTTGTTACATATATCTGCACATTTAGATAAAACTAGTTAGAAATATTAGGATTTGGCCTCTCTAACGCTTCCATATGTTCTTTCTCTTTCTTCTTCTGAAATCGGATTATGGGAATCATATATGTTGATAGAATTAATGCTCTTGTAATTTGATATCTAGCTATGATGTCACTTATGCCTAAACTCATACCTCTTGATGGTAGAGATACTTGCATGAAAGTATATAGTAACAGGAATATGATTCAACCTTAGCTCATGACTGATAGGTCTTTCTTTTTGTTTCTCATGTACAAGCCACATGAACTGAAGATGAAGCTGAAAGTTAAAGTGGAGATGGACGTGGCAGCAACAGAGACGAAAGAACTAAAGGAATAATGGTTTTTTAACATCTTTACTTTTCTTTGCCTTAAATGCATACGTCCTCTAGACTTAGTAATTTATGACTTACTTTTTGAGTTAATCCCACAGGCTGTTGTGTGTGAGGACAACATTGAAAAATCCTTATGATAAAACTTTAAATCTAGAACTGATTTGTGAAATTCTATTTTTGAATTTCATTTTTATGTATGGATGTAGAATGAACGAAAACAACTCAATCACATAATTGGATGTATTTGAAATGAAGGAAATAACTTTAAACATATTTGCAATTTTTATAAAACTCCCAATTACTATAATTGTACTCGGTAGGCTTTGCCAAAAATTTAAACATTACACCTATCTCTAATTCTGGTCTTCATCAAACTAATACATTGTCCTTAGGGACTTTGTGTTCTCTTGATGAAGATAAGCATGAAATTGTATAATATGGTATTTGTTACATTGTAATTAGCACACATACTGTAAATTAGGTGTTGTAATCATCACTTATTGTAACTGAAAACATAATAATTATTGTTATTAATGTTCCCCCTAGTAGGTTCACCACGACACCGCCATCAATGCATGCGTCTAACAAAGTTCCGAGTGCCTCATTTTTGCAACAAGTATAAAATTTAAAACATTTATGGTGGACCTGTGGGGGAAGGAAAGCTTCCTGTAGCTTTTAGACGAAGTACCTTGCTCTTGTCATTGGGTACAGAGTTAAAGCATATAACCCAAAATTACCTTCCTGCAGGTCCAACCCTTCAAACACATAAAACTTGTATAAGGATACGGTAAACCAGATCACGTGCATTAATGCCACTTATGGAATTGGAAGAATGCACACTGTGTGCCACCACTCTGTGCATTGATGAAAGCACTTATTGAAGTGAAGGAAATCCTACTCTAAAAACCCTGTAGGATTTTTAATAACAATGTTTAAGAAATATACCATTCACAGCGAATTGGAAAGTTCATCTCCGTTTCAGCCTTCAAAGCTAAAATGCATTATGTTCTTTGCAAGTTGAAATCATATAAGTACCACTCCAGATTGTATCGAACTTCGTGTTGTTTCCTAGATTTACACAATCAACATCTCATTTTAAAAATATGTCTCCTTCATTGAGACTCTAAACTTAGTCTTCTTTATCAAAAAACAGTTCTTCATGTGTTTTTATTCTTTTCCATGTTGATGCTTAATCTCTTAACTCCTGCAAATTCATTAATTCTACATATCAAACCTACCTGGTCAAGGTTCAAGTAATTCATCTGATTGTAGACAAACATAGTGCACAAAAACTTCATGAGATGGGGATTCTTGCTCTCTTCCAGAAACAAGCTGTTAGGTGAATTAACAATGATATTTTAGGAGTCCCTCTTCAGCCCATAGTGCTAAATTCAACATGAGATGCTAAGCTCTTGTGTATTTTCATGTTCTTCCAATGATCCTCCAAATAGTTATTAGTACTTTTAGCTAAACATTTAACTTATTTTGGGGGTAATTTTAATTGAATGATGTGCTACTTGTGCATTTTTACACCTGTGCAAAAAAAAGGTTCAACTGAAAACGTTGGACTGTCTCATATGCGGGTAAGGTTACCAAGTATGGGGACATTTTATGATCAGACATCTAAGAAAGGAATACTTTTATTGTTGGTTTATGGCAGCTAGGTAGTCATGCCAAATTAAATAGAAGAAAGTGTTTCCCCAAAAGGCAAACACTTTGCGTTATACAAACCTCTCCAATGTATCATATTCACAAGATAGTGTGTAGCTGGAGAATATTGTAGCAAGGCCTGATAAAGGCAGGAAAAGATGATAATTCGGGTTTTCAATTTTGGAGCAGGAATTCTAGTGCAAGTTTGAAGCATGGAAGGGTGCAGATTGGGTATAAGAAAAATTGAATTCACAATAAAACATTAAAAGGTACACTTGATTTGATTCTTTCTATGATTAAGTGACGTGAAGACTATGTGTTGTGAGTTTTATAAGTCATTTAGTATCATTACAATGAAGAGAGTACTAGAAAAATAAAAGATAGACATCTCATTACACCAAAAATAGTTCATTTATTCCTAAGAAATAAAAGTGACCTCGTAAACCCCACCAACAAGCCCTAGATGTAGTAAATTATTCTTTACTAATGCTAAGAGGTACATATACATCAAACTGAAAGAAAAATATTAAAGGTAGACCCATCAGGTGCTTTGGGTTATCGTTGTCTTTTCTTCGTGTATATTTCAATTCTTCAGTGCAACTTCAAGTCCCATCTCTTCCTTTAGCTTTCAACATCTCATGAACCTATGATCGAGAACAAACCATCAGTTAGAAGCTCGGGTTTAAACCTTGAATATTACTTTATTAATTTCGGAATGAAGTGTCCTTCTAAAAGAAGAGAGAAGATGCATAAAATTCTGAGATAGAGTAGAAAGAACACTTATTAGTGTTTGTAGTGGAATTTTTCAATACAGGAGAACAATGCTCATTCTCTTTATAAAGGAAAAAAATCTTTTAATCTACTATTACAGTGCCTTCCAGTTGTTGTTCTTAACTGAATAAGATGGAAAGGAGAGGTATAGTAGCATTTCAACTATACAACAGGTAATCTTTCTGTATTAACAGAGTCGCAAGCAACCACAAACTCATTCATTTGACCTTATGGAGAGAGAAGTTCTCAAAAGAGATATAAGGGTTATTCAGAGAAAAAATTAAGAAATAAGTCATTAGGGTACATAGATTTTATCAAAAATAAGGCTAAGTATCTCCAAAGAGACGAAGCAAACATAGATTATAAGAATATAACTTGCAAGAAGAAAATATACATCAACAAAACCAAATATTCAATCATGCAGATTTATCAACATTTTTCAGAGCAGGGCTACTATATGCCGAAATACTTTTTTAATAAAAAATGTGTCAAGTCCCAAGACAGGATGGTAAGATGGACAGCACCTATCTTTCCAATAAATTAATACATTGACGTGATGAAAATTCAGGTTGCAGTTCACAAGTCTCGTGAAATAATTAAGATAATCATAACAAATTAGGGTAGCTTTCAGGATACCAAGCTATGACAAGAGGTGGATATACCAAGTATAACAAAAAAAAGGAGTAGTCACTGTAATCTGTTAATATCCATGAAGCCAAAATGAAAATTAAGGGTTCAGATCTAGCCATATTGAGAAAACAATAGCTGCTTAGTGAATATAAATAAATGAATAGATTAGGATTTTCAATTTTTAAATACCAAGTTGTGTAGAATGGGAGAATATAAGTTAGGTACAGATATACGATTGCTTTTTTAGTAATGTAATCAAGGTAGCCTCAGCATAAAACCAGGGTTTACAACTCAATAAATACAAGAAGAAACTCTCAACAAGAGAGAGTAGTAAACCAGGGTACTTGAGGGGCATATCAAGCAAAAAGCAAAGTTTCATAAAGGGGCCCCCATTCGGTCCATATATATAAAACTAGTGTAATTATCTAAGTATATTTTCAGACCAATAATAATACCTAGAGTCGAGTGTTACTAAGAAATCAAAGTAATAATGTCTTTTGTGCAACGAGAGTCCTTTAGAGAGGTAAATAGTACAATATGAGTTTATCAAAACCTGCGGTCAAATATTAAGTTGGGACACCACCAAGGAAAGTAGCAAGTCAAGTAAAAAATCCTAGTAATAAAAAAATCATGCCAAGTCTGAATAGAGAAGAGAAAAATTGAAAGCAAAAGTAGCCCGAATAAAGACATAGATTCGAATTTCAAGGTCCTATACCAAGTGTAAACCAGGTCGACTGCGCACAGTGTGTGGAAACTAAAAGAACCACTTTCAGGAAGCCAGTCAGGTAAGAAATAAGACCTCTAAGATAAAGGAACCACATCGAAGTTACACGAAAATGATCATCAAGGGACTTGAACCTTAGATCAAGATTGAATAGATGGAATCCTTGAAATATAGAAACCCCTTACAGTTGTAAGTTAAGTGGAAGTTACTCAAGGAACATATCCATGGGGGCCCCTTCACTAAACGCAATCAGAGAAGAATGATGGTCGAAAGGCGCCCTTTGAAGAGTTACAGGAGTTGATTGTGAACTCCGAGTAAGATCATGGCGACTGAAGAAAATTTCGGACATAGCTCCGCTTAGCTCATAGAAGAGCTCCAACCAGATTCTGAAAATGACAGGTGCAATGTTTTACCATCTATCTCTCCAAGGTGAATCAAACACAACCATGGTTATCCAAGTAACATAACGTGTCTCAAAAATAAACACAAAAAAATAAAACAACAAAAAAAAAAAAAAAACAATAATGAATAAAAAAATAGAATGACAAAAAAAACAAAAAAAAAAAAAAAAAAAAAAAAAAAAAAAAAAAAAATAAAAAAAAAAAAAAAAAAAAAAAGAACTCAAAAAAAAAAAAAAAAAAAAATCAAAAACCCCCATGAAAAAAAACCAACAAAAAAACAAAAACAAAACAAAAAAAAAAAAAAAAAAAAGACAAAAAACAAAAACAATCAAAACAAAAAAAGAAAAACAAAAAACACAAAAACAAAAAGAAAAGAAAACCACAAAAAAAAAAAACCCAAACCCCCCACACAAAAACAACACAACCCCCCCCCCCCCCCCCCCCCCCCCCCCCCCCCCCCCCCCTGAACCCAGTCCGTTTCGTCGCTTCACCCCTCTGCCCCCCCCCCCCCCCGCTTGCTGCCTCACACCTCCGCGTCTCCAACACCCCACGTAAGGGCGTTAGACAAACAAAAACCCTGAACAAAAGTAAAAGAAAGAAAATAGAGAAAAAATAAAAAAAAAAAAAAAGAAAAAAAAAAAAAAAAAAAAAAAAAAAACAAAAAAATCAAAACAAAAAACAAAAAAAAAAAAAAAAAAAAAAAACAATGATGACCCCTAATTAGGGTTGGGTTTCACCGAAAAAAAAAAAAAAACCTGAAAAGGGTTTAGATCATTCATTGGAAAAGGGCCAGCCTCAAGTATCAAAATCATTCTTTTGCATTGACTTTTTAAAATAGACTAAAATTCATATGCTATATGTCAATGCCTGAAACAATGAATTAACGAAAAGGTAACGCTTACTTTATAATTATAAGCATCAATCAAAAGTTGAATGTCACCATAGGTAAAAAAAACTAATGCATGGATACGTCGTGACAAGTGATTACACTCGAGATCAGATATAAGGCCCAAAAAATTGAGATATGGTACATCAAAATTCAAAGATACCATCAAACTGGTGCTAAGGTCCTCTGTACAAAGGGAGAGTCTTATTATAAATGTGCAAAGGTGGTCCCCCACAGGAGACAGCACGATAGATGATGACGAGAAGCGCCTAATACCTTATTCCAATTACATAGGGGGTAACAATTCCATGTGCGGCAACCCCCCCCGCGCCCACAGATAGGACACATAGATTTGCAGACCGGAAAATGTTGACATTAGACTCAAAGTGGTCCAAAAATACTAAGGATATGAAATAGGTAATATTTTTGCAAGTATTGCAAATAAGGTATTTTTTTTCTCTCTAATAGGGAGGAGATAATTCTTGCAATTGCATAGAAGTGGGCAAGATAAAGTGCTTATTTTCCATAAAATGGATTAGCGTCATAGATGTCATCCACAAAAAAGGAAAAATGTGCATTGCACAAGGCGAGGAGAATGCTCATCAAGCAATTTTATTATTAGTTAACTATTCACCTGTGCTTTCTTAAAAATAGAAACAGTAAAACAGAGTTTGCTTGTGATTGTAATCAAAGGCTTATAAGCCTCTTTTGTACTAGTTTTATGTATATATTCTTGATGGATTATATAAATAAAGGATAAAAATAGGAATGGAGGGGAGAGGAGACAGGATATTCTATTTTTAGAAAGGGTGGGTAAATTAATTTTGCTATAGCTTGTGTGCTTTGTCAAAAGCAAAGAGGACGGATTTTAGCTACACGTAGTGGTGCAGAGCAATTTTCTACAGTTTTTCTGGTGAATGTGAAGTATTTTCGGCCTTCCATATTATATTGCAATCTTGGTATGTTCCCATTATCTTGTAATGTAATTCCCTGATATATCTTACCCTATGAAAAAAGTTCAGATAATTTCTACTAGACTATTGATGTGCATGTTTAAAATACTCGCTACTGGGTGGTTGATTCTTTTCACTCAATACATTGCAGTGTTTGACCTTTAATATTCTGCAAAAACTATAGGCTTGTGCCATAAGAAATTCATTCCAATCAATTGTGCATGACTCAGTCAAAGAACTCATACCGTTTGGTGTATCACCTCAGTTTTAATTTCTGTTATCGTCCAAAAGTTTACCCTTTAAACCCCCAGAAAGTTAGTTTTTTAGGCTACATCAATAAGGAGCTGGCCTTGATACCAAAGATACCTCAAACTCGGTTTACCCCAGACCTAGGTGTTTCCATGTATATATTATAAGAGAGAGAAAGATTGTAAGCTAGAACACCTACAACCATCTTCTATTGGGTTGAATTTTGAGTCTGTTGACTATTATTCACTTGACCCAAGTATGATTTGAATCTACACTTTGTGTTGCATTCCATTTTTGTTAGAATTAGCATAAACTTGCATTTCTTTTTATGATAGTACAAGTACGATCTTTCTATATTTAGCCTTTAGTCTGAATCGAGAATAATGTACTTTTCTCGATCAAATTAATAGAATGTCAATACTTTTTATATGTAAACCCCAACAATTAGTGTTTATTTCCTTCTTCTTACCTATATCTGCACATTTAGATAAACTAGTTTAGAAAATATTAGGATTTATTGGCCCTCTCTACTAATGTTCCATATTTTTTCTTGGTCTCTTTCTTCTCTCTGAAATGATTATGTGATCCATATATGTTGGATGTAAATACTGCTCTTGTCAATTTTATATCTATCTATGATGTATCTTATGCCTATAACTCATACCTCTTGATGTAGAGATCCATTTGGCATGAAATTATATAGTACCTGGAAAAATATGGATTAACCTTGATCTCATGACTGATATCTTTCTTTTTTGTTTCTCATGTAGCCAATGCCAACATGAACGGAAGATTAAGAGAAGTAAAGTTGCGATGGAAGTGGAGGCAACAGGACGAAAGAAACTCAAGGAATAATGGTTTTTTTCACAATCCTTTACTTTTGCTTTGCATGCCTACGTACCTTCTACTTAAGTCTTATGAATACTTTGAGTTACATCCCACAGCTTGTGTGGGAAACATGAAATTCCTTATGAATAAAGCTTAAATCTATAACTGATTTGTGCACTTCGTTTTTAATTTCATTTTTATGTATGGATTTTAATAATGAACTAAACAACTCAATACCTAATTGATGTATTTGATAATCAAGAAATAACTTTAAAATATTTGCAATTTTAATTATGAACTCCGCAATTACTATAATGTGTAACTCGTATGCTTTCCAAAATTTAGACATTACACCTATCTCTAATTCTGGTCTTCATCAAACTAATACATGTGTCCTTAGCGGAGCTTTGTGTCTCTTGCTTAGATAAGCATGAATTGTATACTAGTCCTTTGTTACATTTGTGAATAGCACACATACTGTAAATTAGGTTAATCATCAATGATTGTAACTGAAACTAATATAATTGTAATGTACCCCCTAGTTAGGTGCACTTCACAATGCCATGCATCGTACACAAAGTTTCGAGTTGCCATTTTTGCACAAGGATAAAAATTTTCAACATTTTATGGTGATCCTGTGGGGAAAGCTTCCTGCTAGCTTTTGAGCGAGTCTGGCTCTTGTCCATGGGTATCAGAGTTACAGCATATAACCAAATTACCTTCCTGAAGATCCAACCCTTCCAAAACATAAAACTTGTAAGGATACGTACACCAATCACGTTCCTTAATTCCTCTTATTGAATTGAAACATTTCATTGTGCCATACGCCCTTATTGAAAGGGAAATGCCTACTCGAAAAACACTGTGGAATTTTTAATAACAATGTTAACGAAATATACCTTCACAGGAATTGGGGAAGTGTTCATCTCAGTCACCTTCAAAGCTAAATCATATGTTCTTTGGCAAGTTGAAATCATATAAGTACCACTCCAGATTGTCTCGAACTTCGTGTTGTTTCCTAGATTTACACAAGCAACATCTGATGTTAAAAATATTTCCCTTCATTGAAGACTCTAACTTAGTCTTCTTATCAAAAAATCTTCATTTGTTTTTTATTCTTTTCCATGTTGAGATGGGGCTATAATCTCTTACTCTTCAATTCATTATTCTACATATCAACCTACAATGTTCAATGTGTTCAAGTAATTCCATCTGATTAGGCAAATATAGTGCACAAATACTCAACTAGATGGGGATTCTTTCCTCTCTTCCATAACAAGCTTTTACGGTGAATTAACAACGGATATTTTAGGAGTCACTCTGTCATCCCATATTGCTAAATTCAACCTGAAGCTAAGCTCTTTGGTTGTATTTTCATGTTCTTCCAAGATCCTCAAAATATTTTGATTAGTACTTTAGCAATACATTAACTTATGTGTAATAATTGAATGATGACTTGTTGACTATTTTTTGCAGCCCTGTGCACAAAAGGTCAACTCCGAAACTTTGACTTTCTCATATGGGTCCGGTTAACAAGTCTTGACATTTTCGTTATCAGACATCTAAGAAATGAACAATTGATTGTCTGGTTTGGACCAGATTAGAGTGTCCTCATCAAATTAAATAGCAGAAGTGTTTTCCCCAAAAGGCACATTTGTCGTATACAAACCTCTCCATGTAGCATATTCAGCATATATGTAGTAGCCTGGGAATTATTGGAGCAACCTTGATAAAGGCAGGAAATATGATATATGTATGGGTTTTTCCTTTTGGGGAGCAGAATTCTTAGTTCAAGTTGAATCATGTAAGGTTCCAGTGTTATAAAAATTGAATTCACAATAAACATTAAAAGGGTCACTTGATTTTGATTTATTTCTATGAATTAAGTGAATTACTTATGTGTTGTGAGTGTATAAGTTCATTTATTATCCATACAAATGAAGAGAGTACTAAGAAAATAAAAGATATACATCTCATTACACAAAAATAGTTCATTTATTCATAAGAAATAAAAGTACAGTAAACCCACACAAGCCCTAGATGTAAATTATCTTTACTCATGCTAAGAGGTACATATACATAAAACTGAAAGAAAAATATTAAAGGTAGAACCCATCAGTGCTTTGGGTTATCGTTGTCTTTTTCTTCGTGTATATTTCCATCTTCAGTGCAACTTCATTCCCATCTCTTCCTTTAGCTTTCAACATCTCATGAACCTATGATCAGAGAACAAAATCAGTTAGAGCTCCGGGTTTTAAACCTTGAATATTATGTTATCAATTTTAGGAAGAAGTGTCTCTTTTAAAAGAAGAGATAAGATGCATCAAAAATTCTGAGATAGAATTAGAAAGAACATCTTATAGTGTTGTTATGGAATTTAAATACAGGAAACAATGCTATTATCTTTATAAAGGAAAAAATCTTTTAATCTACATATACAAGTGCATTCCAAGTTGTTGTTCAATACATATTGAATTACAGTTCACATCAAAGTTTAAAGAATGCAATAGTCGTTATGAATATTTCCATCTACTTCCAAGATCAAAGCTCAAACTCTCATCACAGATGGAAAAGAAACTCATCCTATCATCAAGACTAGGAAATCATAAAGCTCGAATGCTACAGGAACAACAATATAAAGCTTATGAAGCAAATAAATATTCATTAGATCATTCAAGGAATGGTAACCATTTTTTAAGAATGAAAGATAGGTGCAACTTCATGTAATCAATTATCAGTCATATAGATACCTCATTATACATATTTCAAAGCTCTAGGTAACAGAACCTTGTTATTTATGTAGAAGAAAATACATAATGTTACAGATTTCACATATCAGATACAATAATGCACAGTGAACTATCTACATCAAGGTATATCGGTTCAAACTTCATCAAATGAATGATAGCTTCACAGAAAACATTAACATAATAACTAGCTGTCAGGATAATTCATGCTATGACAAGAGGTGGATCTAACAAATGATAGTAGATTAGAGTGAAAATCAGCTTGACCTAGATTCATTTTAATCAATTAATATCCAAAACAAGGATCAAAAGAGATGACTAGATCTAATGTTACAGATTCTAGCATTATAAGTTGAGAATGGACTATAGCTTGAAATTATAGTGAGATATAGGAATAACTATGGAATACATGTAGATGATCACATTTTCAGAGTACCAAGTTGTAAAAATAATGAACGATATAAATCCGCAATATATCAAGGATTGTAGTTAAATCAGTGTCACCAAGGGTACGTTTTCAAGCATACAACTTAGAATAACACACTCAATAAATACATAAGAATCATTTCTCAATCAAAATCAGAGTCAGAAATATATTTCGAGGTACTAGAAGCACCATCAAAGCAAAATCTCAAGTTTCATAGAGTTACATTGGTGCATATTTATAGCTAAGCCATGAGTGTAATGACAAAAATCTAAGTAGTGTTTTCAGAACAAATAATAGATACCTAGAAGCTCTAGTTACATATGACACCCAAGTACCAGGATACTATGTGCAAACGATAAATATGACTTTACGAGATGTAAAAAGTACAATACCTCCAGTTATGCAAAACATGAGAGAAAAAGAGAGCATATTTGGTGGCCATGGACAAAGTGAGTAGCAAGTCAATAACTTAGTCCTAGGGGTAAAAAATCATGCCAAGTATGAATAGAGAAAACTAAAAGCAAAAGGAGCCCAGATTAAAGACATAAATTCAAAATTTTAGGATTATACCAAGTTTCAAACCACGTTGACTGACATCACACTGTGTGGAAAATCAAAGAATCCACTTTCAGGAAGCACAGTTAGGTAAGAAATAAGCACCTTTATAGATACAAGAAACCAAATCCAAGTACACAAAAATGCTACATTAAGGGATTGAACCCAAATTGAGATGAATAGATGGAATTCCTTCGAAATATAGAAACCCCTTATAGTTGTAAGTTAAGAAAAATTTACCTCAAAGAAATATCCATGGCGGCCTCCTTCACTAAATGAAAATAAGAGAAAAAATAATGGCCAAAAGATACCCTCTCAAGGAGTTACATAGTGAACTCAAGATATAGATCATTGCCGCTAAAGAAAATTTTGACATAGTTCCACTAGCTCATAGAGAGATCAAAATGATTATGCAAAATGACTAGGGTTCCAATGTTTTACCATCTAACTCTCATAGTTAATCAAACCCAACTATGGTTATATTAGGTACATATGTGTCAAACAATGATGGAACCCTAATTAGGGTTGTGTTTCCACTGAAAAATGCATGAGAAGGGTCAAATCAATGTTTGAAGGGGCCAGCCTCGAGTGTTCAAAATAATTATTTTCCATTGACCTTTAAAACAAACTAAAATCATATGCTAAATGTGAATGCCGACAACAATGATTACCTAAAAGGTAAGGCTTACTTTATAATTAGCAAGCATCATTCAAAAACCGAATGTCACCATAGATAAATAAGCTAATGCATGGCAGTGACAAGTGATACACTTGAGATAAAATATAATGCAAAACTTGGAGACATGTACATCAAAATTCCAAAGGATACCTCTAACTTTTCTAAGGTAATCTGTACAAAGGGATGATTTTTATTATTACATGTGCACAAGGTGGTCCCCACATGGTAGCTGAAGAAAAGACATTGTTTCCAATTACATAGGGGTCAATTCCATGTGACCATAGAAGACAAAAAATGTCGACATTAGAATCAAAGTGGTCACCAAAATAGATAGAATGCATGGGTGATTATTTTTTCAATTACTGCAGATAAAGGATTTATTTTTGATGTCCAACATGGAGATAATTTCTTGCATGTGCATCTAAGTGGGCAAGATTAAATTGCTAATATTATCACTACAAATGGATAAAGTTGCAGATGTCACATCAACAGTAAAAGGAAAAAAATTCATGCACAAGGAAGGGGACTTGCTCATCAAACAAGATTTATTATTGGCAAATTATTCACCCATGCTTTTCTTAAAAATAGAACAATCAACTACATTTTGACTCAATGATAATTTTGTAACGAAAGGGTATTAATGCCTCTTGTAGTAGTTTCCTTTATTTTATTTCTTATTTATTATTAAATAAAGGATAAAAATGGAATGCATGGGAGAGTAAAACTTTAGTCTATTTTTAGGAAGATTGGGTGAATCAATTTTGCTATATATTGTGTGCCTTAGCAAAGCAAAAAAGGAGGACTTTTTTAGATATAGGAGTGCTGAAGCAATTTTCTGCCAGTTTTTCCCTTTGAATGTGAAGTATTTTTTTCCTTTCCAATTATTTGCAATCTTGTGTATGTTCCCATTAATCTTGTGAATGTTAATTCCATGATTAATCATCTTACCCTGTTGCAAATTTCAGTAATTTCTGCTAGATATTAATGTGCATGTTTAACTTAACAAGTGTTGTTGTGATTCTTTTCCCTCAATACATCCAAGTGTTTTCCATTAATATTCTATAGAAAACTATTGGCTTGTGCATCAGAAATTAATTCCATATCAATTGTGCATGTACTCAGTCAAAGACCTCATACAAGTTTGGTGTGTCACCTCAGCTTAAATTTCATTTTTTACAGTCATCTTTTACCCTTATACCCTAGAAAATCAATTTAGGATACATCAATAAGGAACCAACCTTGATACTAGAGACTCACCTCAAAATAGGTATACCCATAGAGTTGAGGTGTTTCCATCGTTTCCACGAAAGAGAGATAAAAATTGCAAGCTTAGAACACCAGTAACCATCTCTCTACAGGGTGCACTTTTGAGAGATAAAAGTTTTTGGCACGCCTGGTGGGACACTCACACAACTAAAATTTTCACTTTTCAAAGGTGTTTCGTCATTTAAAGTAGATCAGACACCATGCATAGTAGTTTTGGAAAGAACTACTATTGATGAATTCAACAATTGAAGATTCAAGGTGCAGAATTCATCTGGTGACTCCGTAAATCTAATTTCAGATTAATTCATCACTTTTCAACTTCACCAATTTTTAGCTACAGTTTCCAGGTATTTTTAAGGAAATCAAATCAGTTATTTTGATGTTATAAACTATTTTGCTAAGCAACAGACCTATTTTCATAGTTTCAATATTTGATGAGGTCCTACAGCCATGAATCTTTATTTTCAACAATGTTTTTCCTCCAAACCAGTAGTCCTTTTAACCACCTTCTCCTTCAGATCTGTTCTATAACCCCTATCAAAATGAATATCCTTATAACCCAAACCTCATCCATCAATATGATAATCAATATGATGGTTACATTATTCAAGATCAAGGATATAATTATGGTTTTTTTTATTATGCACAATAAGAAGATCTTAGAATTAAGTTTAATAGTTTGAAGCAAAAATATTTAGCTATCAAGGAACAAATTTAGAAATCAAAAGAAATGGAGAATGATAGGTGTCAGGATAGGGATCCCTATCAATGAGATGTTCCTACTTACCTTCCATATCAAAATTTAGTTCCTATATATACTTCGGGTCAGCCAATGTAAACCAACCTATTCCCCAGTTTCCTAACTATCAAGTTGTTGCAATTCCTTCTTTTTCTACCCCAAAATCATATACTGACATTCAAAATCAATTGTCCAAGTTTGCGTTCAGATGCTATTCTAAAATAAAATATTATACCCCATCCTCTTGTCCAAAATTTTCCAGTTAAAGCTGAAACTAAGCCCACTCCTCCTTTACCCTCACTTCTAGTCCAGGAAAGAGAGAATCAATAGATTAAGCATGAGGGGAAGCTAATGGAAGACAATAATTGGTTGGATTTTTTTCAAAATTTGCATGGATGGGTGTCAAAGATTCATTTTTATTATATCTAAGAGTTAGAAAAAGAAACCATACAAAAGGTACAACCTATTTTGCCATCAAATCAATAAGCAGTTGGAAGATGATCAAGTATTTGCACATTTTGAGTGTAGTGTGCATGAGGGCATCATACTCACGCAACTTACAGCCATATAAAAATAGGATAGATCAATTTTGAATCAAAAGGAGGTTGAAATCCAAGGAAATCATGTTTCAAATTTACAGCTTGAAGAGGCTGATTTCTTGTCAGATTTAGAAAATTGCATAGGTGAAGAGCAACCTAAAAAACTCACTGATTTTGTAGTTTTAGCATCCAAATAACCTCTGATTTCTAGGGTTCCTCTTGTACATAAAAAAATCAAGGACTGCTATCAGGTGAAGATATTTATTATCCCCTCCTGGAAGAACCATTTCGGGAGAACAATGTCTCAGAAAAACATGGTGATGAAATCAGATCTTGTGTAGAAAAATGAGACAATTTTGATTTTACAAATTTTATGTCAAATCAAAATGAGCGAGATGAACAATTAGTTTTGGTACAATAGTTAGAAATAATTTAGATGTGTTCAAATCAGTTTCAAATTTTCCTAAAAGACAATACAGAACAACAACTTCATATAAGTAAGTATGAAAATGAAAAGATGATCTTAAATTTTTTTACTGTACCATGTATCTGGTTAGTCCCTATGAAGAAGAAGAGGATGAACTTGATTATTTGGACTACATGGAGGATATGAGTAGTGCAGAATCATTTGATAGAAGTGCTAAAAGATCACTTATAGCAGTCATAGAAAAACAGCTTGTAGAGAAAAAGTAGATCTCAAAATAGTTTCAATATGAGTTACACCAGTTGAAAGACACAAAACAAGATCTAGGAGAGCTTCAGAAAGAGCTCATCATTGAAAATGATGTTCATGAATCAAAACAGATCAAAATAACCAATGCATCCGCTACTAGAAGGCCTTGTCCTATTCATTATTTGGTTGATTCTCACCCAGCTACAATATTTCTAGATTTTATGCTTGTCTTGGAGCACAAAAGTGAGTTATCTGTTCTTAACAACAAGTCCCAAATAATTCCAGAATAGATTATAGATCAGATAGAGGTGTTTCCCAGCTCTTGGACCGATTTGATTAATGAAAGAAACGTACATATCTTATTTTCAGCTATGTCACTTTGCTGGTTTCTAGAGTTGAATTCATGGCCTCGGTATTGGAGGAAGGGGATCTACTTTTCACTGCATGTTTTAGGTTTTGTTTAGTTTTAGTTGCTTCTTGTTAGAGTATGTTAGATTAGTATTTCCCTTTCAATAAGTGTAGTTCTTACACATTGCTATGTTTTTCAATTCAATAAGTGCACTTGTGTGCGTGAACTGGTTTACCAGATCCTTTCCTAGTTTTAGTTCACTTTGAAGGGTTGGACCTTCATAAAGGTAGATTTTGGTTACATGCTTTAGAATCCATGCCCAATGGAAAAGAGCAAGGCACTGGTTTACAAGCTAGTAGGCAGATTTCCCCGCAAGATCACCAAAATTTTTGACATTTTTCACACCCTGTGTGAAAAAAGGTCAACTTGAAACTTTAAGTTTCTCAGATTGGTCGGGTTATAGGTTTTACGGTATGTTCTGATAAGACATCTAAGAATGGGATACAATTTGATTTCCTAGTTTTGGATAATTTTAGAGTGTCATGCATCAAATTAAACAACTTAAAGTGTTTCCCCAGAACGCAACACTTTCCGTATACCACCTCTCCAATGTATCATCTTCAGCAAGATAGTGCAATAGCCTGGGAAGACTGTTTCAAGGCCTTGGAGAAGGTCGGAAAGATAGGATATATAGGGTTTTATGTTCTGGAGCAGCAATCTCAGTTGTAGTTTTGAATGATGGAAGGGTGTAGTGCTATAAGCAGTCACATTCATGATGAGAATTAAAAGGTACACTTGATTTTAATTTATTTCTATGTTTAAGTGAATTACTTAACTGTTCTGAGTTGTAAGAGTTCATTTATTATCCATACAAATGAAGAGAGTATAGAAAAGAAAAGATATACATCTCATTACACAAAAATAGTTCATTTATTCATAAGGAATAAAAGTACTGTAAACCCAAATAAGCCGTGGATGTAACTTATCTTTACTCCTGCTAAGAGGTACATATTATCATTGTATTTGTCATCTTTTATATTTTCATCTTCAGTTCAGCTCCATTCCCAGATCTACCTTTAGCTTTCAACAGCTCATGAACATGTGATTAGAAAAACAAATTAGTTATAGCTCTAGGTTTTCTTGAAAATTATGCTATCAATTTTAGGAAGATGTGTCTCTTTTAAAAGTAGAGATAAGGTGCATCAAAAATCCTAAGAAAAAATCAGAAAGAACATTGTATATTTTTACAGAATCTAAATCAGTGCAGCTCCATTCCCAGATCTCTTCCTTTAGCTTTCAACAGCTCATGAACATTGTGATCACAAAGAAAAAAAAAATCATTTTAGTTAGAGCTCAGAAGAAATAAGGTTTTAAACCATTGAATATTATCCTATCAATTTTAGGAAGAATGTGTCTCTTTTAAAAGCAAGAGATAAGGTGCATCATCAAAAGTTTCTGAGACTACACCAAAAATCAGAAAGAACATCTCATAGGTATTGTTATGGAATTTAAAATACAGGAAATCAAGATGCTATTATTAACAAATTTATAAAAGAAAAAATAACAAGAGTTTTAATCTGTTAATACACATACAAGTTCAGTATCAAGATTTATAAGAACGATAGTTGCTTCTTAACTGAGTTTAAGATGAATAAGGAGACAGTATAGTATCATTTCAACATATAGAAGGTTATAAGCGAAAGTATATCATGGATTCATCAGTATTAATAGAGTCACATAACCCAAAGGAAATCACAAAAACATTCATTTTACCTTATGAAAGAGATGTCATTTTCAAGAAGAAATAAGTCATTATTAGATATTCAGAACATACAAAAGTTAAGAATAAGCCATCTAATTGAAAGGCACTACTACAACTCATGCATTTTATCCAAGGTTCAATAAGGTACATAATTAACATCCAAACTGAGGAATCAGAAACAAGTTCATAGATTATAGTGAATATAAGTTCTTGCAAGAAGAAAATATATGCAATCAAAACTAAACAATATTATCATGCAGATTCATCAATAGAAGTTTTAGATGCATGAAAAGGCCTTCTACTCACTATGAAAATCAAAAATACATCCGTTAAAAATGTGTCAGGTCATGAGGACATGGACATCCTTCAAAGCATAAAAAGGTAAGAGGAACCAGACTATCAAATGGTTGTAAACAATATGTGCTACAAAGTCAAAATTAATAACATGGATGTGATGAAAAATTTCAAGGTGCCACTTTCACCAAGTCTCATGATGGTTTACTCATGGCTTAAAGATATCATTAACAAATCAGTAACTTAGCTTTCAGTTTTAATTATACCAAACTATAACTTGTTTTAAGAGGTGGTCAATACAACAAAGATACAACAAAATAAGCTAGTTGTGTGGAGTATTCACTGGGTTTTTTAGTCTGTTAATATCACATGAAGCAAAATGAAAATTGGTCAGGGTCAAATCCCATATAACTTCCCAGCAATGTCTCTATTGCCATAAGATATTTTACACATAGCTTGGACTTCCGCCAAATATAGAGGATGGGAAATTCTGGAAAGTGCTTGTTTCAAGTGAATATAAATAAATGACAGAATGGCCTGAAGAGGGATTAGATTGTCAATTTGAGTAGAATACCACCTCGTAGCAATGGGAGCTATAAATGTTAGTATAGCCAAGGATTACATCAGTCATGTAATCAAGGTAAATTTTTCATAATTTAGTTCTTCATTTGCATTACATTAGAAACATTAAAATGTTAAATAATTTTTACAATTGTATATGTAATAAAACTTAAATAGTGTCAAGCAATAAAACCCCACCTTGTGTTTTTCATAACTATTTTACCATTTGAACATCAATGATGGCTACAACCATAACCTCATACAATGCAACTTGGGTATCCAAATCAAGTGCTCGTGTCCGCTGATAATGTCGAGAATGGTACAGAGGTAAAATCTTCACATGTACAGATTTTCAGGGACAACCAAGTACTGAGGCATCATCAAGCGAAAGCCCGAGTTTTAGAAGACATAGGTCCACATATCTACAACTAGGTGTATCTTATCTGAGTATATTTTAAGAACAAATACTAGATACCTAGAGTCGAGCTACCAAGAAATCAAAGTAAAATGTCTCTGTGTAAATAATGAGTTCATTTAAGAGATTACATAGTACAACCTGAGTTATAAAACATGGGTAAAACATCGTGTTGGGACCAGGAAAGGAGTAACAAGTCAATATAAAATCCTAGTAATACAAAATCATGCCAACTATGAATAGAGAAAACAAAAAGAAAAATTAGCCCAAATTAAATATATAGGTTATAAATTTTAAGGTTAAACCAAGTTTCGAACCAGGTCGACTGGCATCACAGTGTGTGGAAAATCAAAGAACCCACTTTCAGGAAGCACAGTAAAGTAATAAATAAGCACCTCTATAGATAAAGGAAACTAAATCCAAGTACACAAAAATGATACACTAAGGGATTGAACCCAGATCAAGATGAATAGATGGAATTCATTCAAAATATAGAAACCCCTTACATTTATAGGTTAAGTAGAAGTTATCTCAAAGAAATAGCCATGGTGGCCTCCTTCACTAAATGAAAATCAGAATAAATAATGGTTGAAAGACACCCTCTGAATGAGTTATAAAGTGAACTTGAGATATAGATCATGGCCGCTGAAGAAAATTTTGACATAGCTTTGCTAGCTCGCATTGAGCTCAAAATGATTACACAAAATGACTAGGGTTCCAACGTTTGACCATCTAACTCTCATAGTTAATCAAACCCAACTATGGTTATATCAGGTACATACATGTCAAAAAATGATTCAACCCTAATTAGAATTGTGTTTCCACTGAAAAAAGCATGAGAAGGGTCAAATCGTCATTTGAAGGGGCTAGCCTCAAGTTTTCAAAATCATTATTTTGCATTAAACTTTAAAAGAAGCTAAAAGCATATGCTAAATGTGAATGCCAACAACAATGATTACCTAAAACGTAAGGCTTACTTTATAATTATCAAGAATCATCTAAAAACCGAATGCCACCATAGGTAAATAAACTAATGCATGGAGGTGACAAGTGATACACTCAAGATTCGATATAATGCCAAAATTGGAGATATGTACATCGAAATTCCAAAGTATACCTCTAACTTTGCTAAGGTAATCTGTACAAAGGGATAATTTTTATTATTACATGTGCACAAGGTGGTCCCCACATGGTAGCTGAAGAAAAGACATTATTTCCAGTTACATATGAATCATTTCCATGTGACCACAGAACACAAAGAAAATGTCAACATCAGAATCAAAGTGGTCCCCAAAATAGATAGAATGCATGGGTGATTATTTTTGTAAGTATTACAGATAAAGGATTTATTTTTGCTCTCCAACATGGAGATAATTTCTTGCATGTGCATCTATGTGGGCAAGATTAAAGTGCTAATATTATCACTACAAATGGATAAAGTTGTAGATGTCACATCAAAAAAAAATGGAAAAATTTACATGCATAAGGAAGGGGACTTTCTCATCAAGAAATATTTATTATTGGCAAATTATTCACCCATGTTTTTCTTAAAAATAGAACAATCAACTGCAATTTGACTGATTGATAATTTTGTAACCAAAGGTTATTAATTCCGCTTGTATTAGTTTTCTTTATTTTATTCCTTATTTATTATTAAATAAAGGATACGAATAGAATGCATGTGTGAGTACAACCCTAGTCTATTTTTAGAAAGGGTGGGTGAATCAATTTTTCTATATATTGCGTGCCTTAGCAAAGCAGAAAAGGAGGACTTTTTTAGATATAGGAGTGCTAAAGCAATTTTTATACTAGTTTTTCCCTTTGAATGTGAATTATTTTCTGCCTTTCCAATTATTTGCAATCTTGTGTATGTTCCCATTAATCATCTTACCCTGTTGCAAATTTCAGTAATTTCTACTAGATATTAATGTGCATGTTTAACTTAACAACATTGTTATGATTCATTTCGCTTAATACATCCATGTGTTTGCCTTTAATATTCTACTGAAACCTATTGGCCTATGCATCAAAAATTCATTCCATATCAATTTTGCATGTACTCAGTCAAAGATCTCATTCAAGTTTTGTGTATCACCTCAGTTTTAATTTCATTTTAGATAGTAACCTTTTACCCTTAAACCCCATAAAACCAGTTTAGGATACATCAATAAGGAACTGACCTTGATACCAGAGACTCACCTCAAAATAGGTATACCCACAAACCTGAGGTGTTTGCATTGTATCTACGAAAGAGAGAGATAAAATTTACAAGCTTAAAACACCTACAGCCATCTCTCTACATGGTGAGATTTCGAGAGATAACAATACTTAAATAAATTTTGTGTTTGATAGCCCAATCTATTACCTT
Source organism: Taxus chinensis (assembly GCA_019776745.2). Classification (NCBI taxonomy): domain Eukaryota; kingdom Viridiplantae; phylum Streptophyta; class Pinopsida; order Cupressales; family Taxaceae; genus Taxus; species Taxus chinensis. The sequence continues at coordinate 237,458,125 of CM034147.1, forward strand.
TGCACCAAGAAATGCTAAGGCATTATCTAATATAATAGTTACCGAAACACCAAATATGAAAACTATACTTTCATAAAATGATAGTATCGAAGTCTCATTGGCCTTTTTTAAGTCTATTGCTTCTATCTAACATGTAAAGTAATATGTAGCAGTCAAAATCCACTTGTGTCCTTGTGATGAAGGTGGATTTATCATGCCAATAAATTCAAGACCCCACTACATGAATGGCTGATCCACTAAAATAGGCTATAGGGGCAGCGAAACTAAATGTTCTTTTCCAACAAAGAAAGCACATTTCTTACACTTTCTGCTCCATTTAAAACAGTATTTAAATATGTTGGGCCAATACTAACAACCTTTCATAATTTTTAAAGTTATAGTACGTAATGAAAAGTAACCTCTTGCACATCCCTCATGAAAAGTGGATAATAACTGTTGAATTCTATGATAATTAACACATCACAACAATATTTTGTTTATATCTCTTTTAAATAACATGCCATCAATGAAAATATAGGATACAACTTGTAACTTGAAGTACCTTAATTTTTTCTTGTCCATACCTTCCAAATAAATTTCATGTTGTAGATAGTTAAATAAATCAGTCATCCATCTTGATTCATGAAATTCTTGACTAAGCTCGGGTTGCTGATTTTCTTGTTGCACCATGTTATCTGACTTATGATACGTAACTTCTACATGTTATTCTGGATCTTCTGATTTCGTAGCCTGTTGTTTTTCCATATTAGCAATTAGGTTCTCACCAAACCTTTTCCTCAATTTTTTTTCACAACATGGATGTCAACATCATACTCCATAACCTTCATAATCGAACCTGCTCTCTTCTCACTCAACTCATTGTTTAGCAAGAAATATTTAACACTTGGATGAGATAATAAGACATGTATCTTGTTATTGGAAATCATGTACTTGAAATTTTTTAATCCTCTAACTACTAAAAGTACCTATTTTTCAAGAAAGATGTATCGTGTCTCATAGTCATGCAAGATTTTTCCAAATAATGGAATTGGCTACTCAATGTTTTCCTCATTAATCTGAGTTAAAATAGCTAAAATAGTCTCTACCCCGACAAGTGCATACATTGTAAAATATTTATCAAAATTTTGATTTGCAAGAATTGGAGCCTATGAAATGGCTGTCTTATTTTCTTTGAAACCTTGTCTCCCTTCTCTGGTCAAACACAAAGTCTTATCCTTTTTTAACATAGATGTTAAATGCTTGATAACTGTTGTAAAATCGGTAACAAATATTCTAACGAAGTTGATTTTTCTGAGAAAATGCTACAGTGCTTTCTTATGATGAGGCAAGGAAAACTATGAAATAGCTTCGATTTTGAAAGGATCAATAGCTAAACCTTGTTTAAAGATAATATGACCAAGCATTTTACCTTGATAAACTGAAAAAATGAACTTTTTGGGGTTCAAGGATATTGCAAACTATTTACAAAGCTGAAAAGTCTATTTCAAATGCACTAGATGTTCATCAGAATATTTTGAAAACACGGTGACATCATCTAAATAAACTAATATGCATTAATTTAATAAGCTATGAAAATCCATATCCATTGCACATTGAAACTCTCCACCAACATTTGAAAGACCGAAAGGCATCCGTTTATAAGCATAAGTGCCCAATTTAGTGGTAAAGGTTGTTTTGTATTTTTCTTCCTCACACACAAGGATATGATTGAATCCACTTTAGCCATCTAAAAGAGATAATCTATCCAAACCAGAAACTATTGTCAAAATCTGATCCATATTTCATAGAGGATAATGGTAGTTTAATGAAGCTTTATTAATGTCTCTGAAATCCAAACAACCTAATTTATCCATTCTATTTCCGAACAGGAACAAGATTAGCTACCAACTTGAATGCTTAATTGGAAAAATAATACCTGATTTGATTAACTTAGATACCTCTTTTCTCATCAATGGCTCAATTTTCAGATTTATAGGCCTTTTCTTCTGTTTAACTGGCTCAGAATTTAGCTATAAATCTATTGTATGTTGAGATAAAATGGGATAAAATCCTCTTAAATCTTGATATTTCCATGCAAAAACATCTTTGAATTATTTACATAGATTAATGAATGATTAATTTTCAGATGAGGAACATACATTTCCATTAAATAACTTATTTTCCTTATCCACCAAGATTTCTTTGTAGTTATCTACATGAGTTGAAATCTTTCCTTTGTCCTTTCTTAACTGATCATCAGAGCTGAAAATATCTTCTAGAGTGAACAATCCTTGAGGAAGATTGTTTTTTTTAGCTAAACAATCTAGTCACCATAGAAGTGCTAGAGTTTTTCTTGATTTACTATAGAAAATTCAGCTTCTTGCTACAAAAACTTGTAAATCTGTTCATCATCTTCAAAAACTTGCCAATTTTCTTCATTATCAGGAACTGAAGGTTTGATAATTAGATTTATATGTGGTTGTAATTTGTTATTTTTGATCTATTCTAGTACATCAAATCTAGCACCAATTGCTGCAAGTATGTCTGCATGCTTGTGTAGATCTTGGGACAGAATAAATGTTAATAGCAACAAAATAATCCATTAAGTACGAAACTCTATGTTTGTAAGACTTCACAAATTAATTCTTACACACATTAAAGTTTTTCACTTGATTAATAACTAATTCTAAATCACAAAAGATTTGTAAAGTACTGATACCTCTCTTTCTAGCAAATTGCAAGCCATGAATTAACGCTTCGTATTCAACTAAATTACAAGTACAAGAAAACTGTAGACTTAAAGCTGAAAAGTAACTTTCATTTGAAGGGGAAGTAAACATTAAACCTGCACATTGTCCTTTACTATTTTTAGCTCCATGGAAGTCAAGCTTCCATAGCCCTTTTGGTGCTTCTTCTGTCCTGGACATTAAGGGAATTGGTGCATTTTCTTCATGCAAGTAATAAACACCGAAAAAATATTTTTCTACTTCCTTAAAAGGGTCATAAGCGTGTTATTCTTGAGTCTTTTCATCCATGAAAATATTATAAACACCATCTACTGTAGAAACATGAGCTGTAACATCAAAATCAAACTGATCTAAAGCTATGTAATTTGCTGCAGTGTTCAAAACATGAGGCTCAATATGAAACCTAGCCAGAGGCTCTGAATTTACGGTAACCTTAGTTCCATATCATGTAGTAAAGAACAAAAATGACCAATCTAAAGAAAGATAACCTCCTATTTTTGTATTAAAATCTCATGATAAACATAAGGCAAAATAGGGAGGAAAATCTACAACAATCAGATCATGTAGAATTGTAACGTTGGGAAAAACATGTAAAGTTACTTCTGAGTTTTCGATAATACCAAATGTATTGGTTTTTGTCTCATCTAGCTAGTAACACACTTTTCTCTGTAGGTTCATACTGCAGGCCCAACTATTCTGCAATTTGTTTTGGCATAGCTGTGCTACTTGTACCACTATCAACCATGCAGTTATGAACTAAATGGTCTCCAATAATCAGAGATAAATAAAATGGTGGTGGCTTCTTGATTTCAAGAGCATTTAATACCTTTTCAACCATCCATTTAAATTCTTTAATGCAGTCATGTTCCACTATTCCAAGGACCATGTCTACTTTCTGGACTTATTTTTTTGCCATTTTTGAAAAAATCTGTAGCTTAACAAGTTCATGAGAAAGCAACTCCTGCTAACCTGGAATACTTAGAGCATCCCACATGGAGATATTGAAATTATGCTTTTTCATTACATCAAAAATGTTAAAAGAAGCAACAATTTTGGAAACATATTATACTATTTTTTCATAGGCTTTGGCAAATAATGACTCTTCTTCAACCACTTTTAAGATTTGAGGTATGAAGAGTCTTTTAGGATCAGGTAGTAATTGCTTTTGTTGATCATTTTAGGCTGAGTTGCTTACTGTTTTTTAAGGAACAACAAAACTGTTAGCTTTTGTTGGCTTGTAGTTGCTATTTTATCAATGATTATGGGAAGAACATGCCTATTTTTTTGTTTTTCTCTCTCCTAAACCTTTTCTTGGGATCTAGTCATGACTGCAATAAAGTCTTCCTCTCTGAAGATGACCAAGTTTTGTTCAGGTGCTTTCTATCTATGAGCTTCTTATTTCCCATCCTCTATTTGAGGCATAAACAATGCTTCAGGTTGAGATTTTTCAACAAGGCTTATATTCAGGAATGCATTTGGACAATTTGTAGCTGTATGATGTTGATTACAAGGTTCACACCATTCTTCTATCGCCATATTAACTGGGACTAATGTGTTAGATGAACTAGGAGATTTTGGGTCAAATTTCCTTGCCACTGATATGGTTGTCTATGATTATGGTTTTGCTGATAAGGCTGCCTATTCTGTTGGTTTTGCTGATAAGAAGCTTGATAGGGATTGTTAGGCAATGCTATTCTATTTTCAATTGAAATTATCTTGTTTCCCATAGTTTTCAAAGCTTTAAACACATCATATAATGGGGCTGCAATGATAGGTTTCTAAATGGTAATAGGTTGTGGAATAGGTGTCAAATCTGCTACAAAATGCATTGAAGGCCTTGGTGCTAATTTTCTGGCTTGAATAAGACTATTTTCATCCTTTATAGCAATATCATAAGCTATCGGGAGAGTGTCACCTCCCATAGACTGAATCATAGTTGAAATATCATTATTTAAATCTCTAATATATTAAATAAAAGTATGGTCAACTTAAGGCTTGACACTAGCTGGAATTATTTCCCAAGTTCTAGCAAAACAGATATTAAAACTGGCCATAAATTTATGAGGTGATCTTTTAATTTTAGACACTTTCTCTATAAGGGATAAATGTCGGAATGATCTTGAAGTTGTTTCAGCACTTTATCACCTAGCTCATCCCACGTTGTTATGCTTCCAATTTATAAGGTTCCATACCATTGTAAGGCTTTCCATGTAAAGGATGCAGCTAAAATTCTAAAGGCTACATCTTCATGTGTTATATTATGGACTGCACATAGGGAAACAACATATTTGATGTGTTCTATAGGAGTAATTTTTTTTTCACCAGTGAATGAAGGAAAAATTTTCATGGCAACATTAGGGATATCATGATAAGATGGAATTACTAACGGGTTGCCATTAGTAAAGGTTACAAAATTCCTAGGGGGTTGAATAGCCATTGGAATAACTAGAATCTGAACAAAGGGATTTATATGTGGTGAAGAAAGTGTTATCCAAAACTCACCCTCAAGGTAAATTTTTGATAACTTATGCCAATTCTTCAGGCTCATGTAGGTTAAAATGGTTCGAGGGCCAAAATTGGGATTTTCGGGGTACCTCTCCGCTTTTCTCTAACTCCCCTATCCAAGAAAAATCCAAGGAGTGAGTAAAGATCTCAAAAATATGAAAAAATGAGGTTGCAGGTGTATTTTAATGCAAATTGGGTCTGAGGGCTATGGATGGAACCAAGGCAGATCATACCAAGGTTCCTCGTACCAATTTCGGGGCTGAAATGCTATGAATGGACTGCATTGGGATGTGCGGGACGCACATCGCTGAAAATTTTGTAGTCAAAAGGAAGTGTGGAGAAGTCAGATATTTTTGTCCCATGCAGTCCATGGAATAGTTGGGATGCTGGGACGTGCGGGATGTGCAAACCCGCAATTTTCATACATGAAGCCAAGTGTCGCGGAGAAGTCAGCAGTCAATAGCCTATCTTTCCCAGTCAACATCAGGACATCTGGGATGTTAGGATCCAAAAATTCTACACCAAGACAAAAGAAGAAAAATTAGAGAAAGGAGGCCCAGCTGGTCCGTGGGACATTGGGACATGAGTTCGCTGAAAATCCGCATTAACCGCAGTACAAGGGAAACAATCAACTATAGACCCCCGAAATTCAAATAGAAAATTTTTTTACTCGGAGCTCCAATTTATGAAAATAAAGGAAAAATATTTAGCTCTATTCAAACAGATGCTCATTATCATTAAATGACAGAAATGTCTAGCAGACGAAATATTGCTGCATGCACTCAAAAGGCCATAACTTTTGCAATTCTCAACAAAAACGCACAAAATTGGTACCATTGGAATTGTGACTCTGATCCCAATCTACAGAATTAAATAAATTCAGAATTTGATGAATTATTGATGGATATTTTGCAGAAAACCTGGTTTGGTTCAGAATAGTGATTTTAGTGGTGGTTGGGATGCATTCAATGAAGCATGGGCTCACATATTTCACTGCTACAAGTCATGGGATAGTATGGGAAACCTTTTACAAGAAACATACCATCATATCAATCCATTTATGACCTCTTTCAAGTGTTTGAAATTCATATTTTAGGATTTCCACTTTTTCCCTCTCTCTGTCCACTCAGAAATCTATAAATTGGAGTGTTGGGCTGATTCTAAAGAAGATATAGTTTTGGTAGCAAAAATCTGTCAAAATTGTTTTATGAAGCCAATGCGCTATAGGTATTTATAATGGACTCCTTGCATGGTGATCCAGGCCCTTATTCTGTAATAGATTGAACTGTGCATATCATGAAGCAATAAAATACAAAGCTTTCGGATGCATTCTTCTTGCCCTTGCAACCTTCATTACAAGCATATTGTGTATATTTTATGATCTTGTAGGTATTCATAATCATTGTGCGTGTTTGGAATATTATTGTGAATGAATTTTATAGACTTTGGAGAACTGTTATCACCTCCTCTAGTACGCACTTTGCTTATAATTTTCACACATTGGAAATCTATCCTCACACTCTCTTTTGTGGTGTATCACCGCTTTAGTGTAGGCCTTGTTTTCATGCACTCTCTCTCCCTGGTTCCTTAGAAAATTAGATTAGGAAAGATAGTTTTTTCATAAATTAGAGTAGATTGTGGTAGGTAGTTTAGGAGAAAGAACCATATTTCTCTGGAGGTCTATCTCAAGTATTAAGTCCCACAACTTGGAGATAGTACCCATGTTATCCAATCACACCATCAGCTTAAGCACAAACACTTGTGCAAACTTTAGGGTGCTGTGATTTGAAGATAACAGGAATGTTAGGAGGAGGGTTGTTAAAACTAGGCCTATTAGAAGGTAGGGTATTACCAAATCTTCTTCTTCTTACATAATTCAAAGGTAAAGAAATAAACTCAGAAGAAATTTCTCTTACCGATGATATTGTAGTCACTTTAGGCATGGAACACGTTGCAAAATTTTTTTGAAATCAGTCTTAAGGAGTCATCAAAATAAATCTTTTGATCTTTAGAATAAATTGGTGCAATTTTTTGCTTGAAAAGTGACTTTATTTTGCGGTAAATTGCTGCAATTTGCTTGCAGATCTGATTTGTGGTCCAACCGAGTGTGCCAAAAAAATTTATCACTCAAAAATTCACCCTCAAGAGAGATGGTTGTAGGTGTTCTAAGCTTTCTTTGGATCTCTCTCTTTCGTAGATACAATGGAAACACCTCTGGTCTGTGGATATACCTATTGTTAAGGTGAGTCTCTGGTATCAAGGCCGGTTCCTTTTTGATGTATCCTAAACTAATTTTTAGGGGTTTTGAGGGTAAAAATATGACTATAAATAAATTGAAAAACTAGGGTGATACACCAAACTTGTTGAGGGATTTGACTGAGTACATGCACAATCAATTTGAGAATGGATTTTGGATGTAAAAACCAATATTTTTTCAGCAAAATATTAAGGAAAAACACTTGGTGTATTGAGGGAATGGGTCACAACAATACAACAAAGAAAACATGCACACTAATATTATGCGAAAATTACTAAATTTGTAGCAAGGTAAGATGATTAATCAGGGAATTTGACATTACAAAGGATTATTAAGATATAAACACCACTGCAAATAATTGGAAAGGAAAGAATCAATTCTCATTCAATGGGAAAAACTACAAAAATATTCTTCACCACTCCTATGTCCAAAAAGTCCTCCTTTGTGCCTTGCAATTACACACAATATATAACAAGTTTCTTCATCCTATTTACCCTAAAAATAGGCTAAGATTTGTACTCGCCCATGCATTCTATTTTTACTCTTTAATTGGAAATAATAACGGGATAAAAATAGTATGCCAATTACAATGAGACTAATAAGGCCTGAGTACAAAAAAAAACCAGTCAAAATGCAGTTGACTAATCTATTTTTAAAAAGTAAAAGGGATGATTAAATTGGCTAATAATAAGCTTTTCTTGATGAGAAAGTCTTCTTTAAATACACGCAACTTTTCTTCAACTGATCGATGTGACAATTTCCATAGTGTTTTATCCTTTGAATGATATTCTTGGTATTCTTTAATTTTCCTTGTAGATGCACATGCAAAAAATTATCTCCTTGTGTTGAGTAAGATAATTCTTTTGATTTAACACTTTAGAAAATTTCACCCAAAGTGTGGGGACCACTTATAGGCTCTTATGTTGACATCTCCATGCATAGTTTTTGTTTGACTCTTGTTATCATGTCATGCCTTATTTCAAATGTAGGAACCATCATGCCATAGTGCAGATAAACTTTTATTTTATTGTTAGTTCCACCTATACTTTACTTTTTTCATTCAAAGATACTAAGGTCGTTTTCTTTATCTAAAGTAATAAGGACCTTAGCTTGACTTGGTCAGCATATACTTTATCAAAGATGATATGTTTTCTTATATAAAGGCCCCATTTGATTTTCTTATGGTCATAATATAGTCACAACACTCCTTTTGATTTACCATTACCATATGAATATCATTTTTGAGATTTCAATAATCATTTCACTTTTTTAAGGTCACGGGACCCTTCTGATGGTATATTTTTTGTTTACATATAGTATACTCCTTTTGAATAATAATGAAATTATTATTAGTTGTTGGTATTTGGTTACTCTTGGCATATGATTTTAGACCTTTAACCAAGGTCAATGCAATCATTTTTTTATTTAATATGGGGTTGGTCCCCCTTTCTCATGATGACTCAACCCATTCCTTTACCTTGGTGGCACTCGACATTTATTTTATCGACATCTGCGAACCAATGGTGACCATTGATACTTGTATGTTTGATCCATTACCGTTGAGATTGTACTGTGATATGGGCAGATGTGGGTGGTTTTGAAGTTTTAATGCAAGCTAATTTGGCACTGTTGATCCTTGTATTGCAATCATATTGAACCCATTCATCTTTATAAGGGATTAGGTTACAATGATTACGTCTTTTCTATGGTTTTTTGCTTGATTCTTGGTCATTTGATCTCTGACCCTCATTGATCTTAAACCGTTAATTTTTAACTCACTGGGTGAGTTAGGTCACTACGTGGTTAGTTGGCAAAAGTGTTTATTTATATCCTGAGCTTCATTATTTCGTCTATATGCTCATTTGGAGGGCGAAGCCCTGGAGAATTTTCTCCAGAATTCCATTGTCGAGTGCTCGAGCTCAATTTTCTTCTCCAAGTTTCTCTTATCAGGAAGTTCTTGAATGTGGATTATCTAGATTCTCTCCCTTTAGTGATACTTTCAAGCTTTTTTTTGAATTCTGAGACATTTTACAACCATTGTTTTATGAAGCTTTGAATAAGAAACTTCAAGGTATTTTTTTGTGATCTCTGAGCACAATTATGATAAATATTTTTGTGGTTTTGTTGTTTCAAACCTGGGATTTATCTCTGAGGTTGAAGGTCACTCATGATTCAAGAGCCTCTATGAGCTTTCCCAGTATTTCTGGACTCTCTAAAAAATTAATATGTAGTTGTTTTATGTTTTGTCGCTCTAAAATATTCCATGGCGAACATATAGAGTTCTAACTTAGTGGTTCGAAACCATGGATCTGGTTGATTTTATTTTTTGTATATACCCATTACATGCACTTGGACTTGGTCGAGATCTGGGTGTCATGTTTCTTTCACTGCTTTTGAAGATGTTTTTGAAAGTTTCGAAAAACTATCCTTCAAAGTGGTGATTTCTTCGTTATGTGGCTATAATCTCGATGATTTCTTCAAATCCCCCATCTCTGTTATAAACATCTGTAAATAGTTGAAATATTAGAATTCATTGTGCACTGATACCTATATTTTCTGACCTCTTTGTATTTTTCGTGCTTGGCCATTGATAAAATGAACTTGAAGAGCTTCTGTGGTCGTTATGGTTGCTTCTACATTCTAAACCATTTGAGTATTTTGGAAATATCATTCTATATATGGTGATTTTTTTGCTCTGTTTATTGAATTCTACAGTCATGGTAATAGAAGTATACCATTTTCTACGTCTGTGAAACTTATCATTTCGAACTTGTGGATTTAAATTGTTTATCTCGAATACCCCTAAAATGGGTATCACTCATTCATTGTTTTGGAAGTTTTTATTTCCCTTTCCTTTTACTCCAGATTTGAAGACTTCACAAGGGTTTGCATATTATCTCTGTATTCTTGACAGTAATTACTTGCCATTTCTTCGTATTTGAGACTCGTTATGAGTTATCTATATTTGCTTATGTATATTTGTGAGTTCTTGTTGTAACCATTATCCTCCAAAGTTTGGGGCCATCTATTTGTAAAATATCGATCTGATAACCTCTCCTGCTATCTCCAAAATCTTACCACATTTTAGACCACCATATGTAAATCTTAAACTATGTTACTTTTGATCGAAAAGTTGGGATATATTTTCTTGAATGGCTCACATTTTCTAATTGATGCTCTAAATATTGCCATTTTCACGCTTCAGTATTATCACCTGGCTGTTGAGGTTAATATTTTTCTCTATCCTGAACTGTCACAACTTAGATGTACCTAGCTTCTTGTATTAATTTCCTAATTATTTTTCCCTTTATTAGCTTCCCTTTTTGGGATATATGTGTTATATTTAAATGTGTTGAATCGAAGGTATAGAAACCTTCATATATATGCACATACATTCCACTTTCATTGCTTTCTTTTTGTCAAATCTATACGTTCCGCAGTGCCAATGTCAAATAAAATAAAATCATGTAGCAATCTATTTCCATTTTGATCATTCCATGCTCTATTCATTGGGAAATATACTTGGTTTCTTAATCTTTAAAGATTAAAAATCCTTCCATATCTGAGATGCACAATATACTCCTTTTGCATAGTTGAAATTAGCTCCATTTCTTGTTGATTCTAAATTTTAATGAAAAATCCATATAAATGTTTAAAAATCCTTGAGAATCTATTATTCTTAGATCCTTTGAAGTTTGATGAAGCTTTCTGAGACATATTCAAATTGAAATTTTTACTTCTCTTTTGATAGTGACTGCTCTGCATCATTTGCACTTCTCAGGTCCTAAAAATATGTTGATATTGCATTTTCCAAGCTATGCATTTTTAATGAAGTTTCTATTGTGATCTTGAGACTTGAATGTAGCCATTATTATACTTGAATTTTGAGATCTCTTTTTCATAGAATTAAAATATTGAAGATGTATCCTAAACATGTGCTTTGATATTTATGATTGACAAGAAATTCTAGAAATGCCACTTCAAGATGTATGTATAAATGATCTAAACCTGTATCCTCATATGAAGTACTTGTATTTTTTTGAAAGGATTACTGTCATGATAGTTTTTCCCCATTCATTTTTCATCCTCTTGATTCTTGTCTTTAGAAACTTAAATAACTTCTTGAAAAGAATTTATAATCTGTATCTGATGATTTGAATGGTAGTATTCAATACTTGGGGATTTTAACTCAAACAAATTTCCTCTCGAAATTTATTGTGTAGTTGAAAAATAATGATTAACAGTTTCATTGTCTGTTTCATAACTGATAATTCCACATTAGTGCATGGTAGTTTACTCTGCTTTTATCTGAAATCAATACTTGAGATTTTGACTTCTCTATCTTGAAAAGGCTGGAATAATAACTTTGATTATCTCATTATTTTACTTTCTGGAATTATGAAGTAATGTTTTTGAAAACTAGTAATTCTTTCAAAAACTTATTCTTTGATTCGTCATCCTCTTGATTCTTGTCTTTAGAAAATTAAATAACTTCTTGAAAAGAAGTTATAATTTATATATGATGATTTGAATGATAGTATTCAATACTTGGGGATTTTAACTCAAACAAATTTCCTCTCAAACTTTATTATGCAGTTGAAAAATAATAGATTAACAGTTTCATTGTCTATTTCATAACTAATTCCACATTAGTGCATGGTAGTTTGCTTTGCTTTTATCTGAAATCAATACTTGATATTTTGACTTCTCTATCTTGAAGAGGCTTACAACTTTGATTTTCTCATTATTTTGCTTTATGTAATTATGAAGTAATGTTGTTGCAAACTGGTAATTCTTTCAAAAGATTATTCTTTGATCACTTATAAGATGATATTGTGCCTGTAAGATCGGAAAACTGTAAATTTGTCCTTATGAAAAAAGTTACTCCTATTTTGAATTCTGACCTGCAAAGTTATTCTTCACTTGATAAAAGTATGATTTGAATCTGCACTTTGAGTATGCATTCTTTTTGTTAAAATCTGCAACACTAAACTTGCATTTATTTTATGGATTATTACAAGTACATCTTTCTATATTCAGCCTTTAGTCTTAATCTAGAATAAATGTACTTTTCTAGATCAAATTATAGAATGTAATACTTTTGATATGTAAACACAACAATTAGTGTTTATTTCCTTCTTCTTACCTATGCCTACACATTTAGATAAACTAGTCTAAAAATATTAGGATTTTTGGCCTCTCTCATGTTCCATAGTTTTTCTTTTCTATTTCTTCTTCTGAAAATGATTATGGGAATCATATACGCTGATGTTGAATACTGCTCTTGCCAATTTTTTATCTGTCATTGATGTATCTTATGCATGTAACTCATACCTCATGATGTTAGGAGATCCATTTACATGAAATAAGATAGTACATGAATATGGATTAACCTTGAGCTCGTGACTAGCAGTATTTCTTTTCTATTTGTCAAGTACAATGCCAATGTGAAGCAAATATGAAGACAAAGTAGAGCTGGAGCTGGAAGTGAAGCAACAGAGATGAAAGAAACTCATGGCAATGATGGGTTTTTTCATACTCCTTTACTTTTCTTTTCATGCATATGTACCTTCTACTTCAGTAATTATGAATTATGTTTTGAGTTACATCCCACGGCTTGTGTGGGAAACATTGAAATTCCTTATTAGTAAAACATTAAATTCTTGAACTGATTTGTGTACTTCTTTCCACATTTATGTTTTATGTATGGATTGTATAACGAACTAACCAACTCAATAACATAATTGGATTTATTTAATCATGAAGGAAAGAACTTTAAAATATGTGCAACTTTAATAATGAACTCCCAATTATTGTATTCTACAACTCTATCTGCTTTTCAAAAATTTAACACTCCACCTAATATGTAATTCTGGTCTTCATCAAGCTAATGCATCTTTCCTTAGCACTTTTGTGTTCTCTTATTGAAGATAAGCATGGAATTGCAAACTATGTGGTTTGTTACATTTTGTAACAGCACATATAGTTGTAAATTACGTGTAATCATTAATTGTTGCAACTGAAAACATAATAATACTGTAATGTATCCCCCTAGTTAGGTTAACTTCACCAATGTCATCCATCGTAATGAATTTTTGAGTTGCCCATTTTCGCAAGAGTGTACAAATTTTCAATAGTTCCTATTGACCAAAATCTGTTAATTATTTTCCAAAAGACCGAATGATGACTATGGTCTGGTCTATTTCCCATTGAGAAATCAAATGAGACCATATGGCATAATGGTGAGTGATGTAAAGTCAAGAAATTTTCTGTACCTTAGAATTTTTAAAAAAACTTAATCTTTCCAAAGACCTCATGTCAATGAGGAGTTTAAACAAAACAAAGGAATTGTTTTTCATGTGCACATGTGGTCCCCATAGGTGGAGATAGAGCTATTTTTCTAAGTATTTAAACCAAAAGAATTATTTTTTCTTGCACTGGAGTATATTTTTCTTGTGATCACAAGAAGACAGAACAACAAGAAGATAAAATTATCCTTGCAAGTGGATGAAGTCACATCAGAGCTACAGGAAAAAAGTTACATGCATATTGGAGAATAATTTCACATCAAAAAGGGCTAAAATTAGCTAAAGAATTCACCCAAATTATTTATTGTAATATAAATAGAGTAGTCAATTTCACTTTGACTAAAGTATGTGTTTGAATTAAAGGTTATTTTTACCTCATTGTGACAACATGCTTATTTTATCCTTTTATTTATTCATGATAAAGGATAAAATTAGCATGCATGGGCGAGTACAGACTACAGTGTATTTTTAGGAGGCGTGGGAGAATTAATTTTTCTCTATATTATGTGCATTAGAAAGGCACAAGACATGAATTTTTTGATGTAGGAGTGCTGAAGAAGATTTTTGCTAGTTTTACCCTTGTATGAGAACCACTTATTGCCTTTCCAATTGTTTACAGTGGTGTGTATCTTTTATTATCTCTTGTGAATGTTAATTCCCTAAAATAATTATCTTACCTTGTTGCAAATATGGTATTTTCTATATAGTCTTAGTCTATATGTTTATTTTGGTGTGTTGTTGTGATTTATCCCTCAATACATAAGTGTTTTGCCTTAGGATTCTACTGAAAACCATTAGTTCATGTTTCTGCAATTTGTTCTCAGTTTATTGTGCATGTACTAAGTCAAAGCCCTCAATCATTTTGGTGTATCACCCGATTCAAAATTCAATTTCAACCAAATTTTTACCTTTAAAACTCTAGCAACCCCCCAAAAAATTATGTTTAGGATACATCAATAAGGAATCATCCTTGATACCAGAGACTCACCTCAACAATAGGTATACCAACAGATTTGAGGTGTTTTAATTGTATCTATGGAAGTGAGAGATAAAGAAATAGTATAACCCATGTTGTCATCTCTCAACAAGGGTGAACTTCTAGGAGATAACATTTTTTGGCATGCCCAGTGGGACACTCAAAGAACAAAAATTTCACTTTTCGAAGGTGTTTCATCATTCAAGAATATCAGACATCATGCATACCAATTTTGGGATAAGAACAACTATTGATGAATTCAGACAATTGACAATTCAGAGAATAATTCATCTAGCAACTCTGTAAATATGATTTCAGACTAGTACAACACTTTTCGACACCATCAATTTTTTCATCCACAATTTTCAAGTATTTTTCAAGAAAATCATATCTATTATTTTGCAATTTTCAACCTCTTTTCATGACCAATAGACATGTTTTTCCATTTTTATATATCTTATGAGGTCATGCAATCATGACATTAATTCCTCATTGGAATGCTTCTATCCAAGAGATGTATCAAACATATCCACAATTTAATCATCCATATTCACATTCATATCAACATTATGACCCCTATCAAAATTAATATCCCCATAACCTAAACCTTGCACATCAATTTGACTACCATTATGACAATGGTTATGTTGTCCAAAACCAAGCTTATACTGTTTAAAACCAAGGTTATGCAAAATTTTTACAGGATGAAGAGGTTAAAGGAAAAATTCATGAATTAGAGTAGATCATGGAAGTACTGAAAGTGCATTTGATGCAAATATTGCTTGCTAAACAACCTAGTCTTACGCAACCGTGTCAATTTGGGAGGTCCTATACCTAGTTAGTTTAGTCCAAAACAAAGGCTTGAGCTAATGCATGAAACTATTAGTCAAATGACTAATTTTTCTTTATATTTGCAAGTAGTGGAGAATGATAGGCATCAAGTTGAGGAACCATGTCAATGGGATGTTCCCACTTACATTCCTTATCACAATATAGTGCCCATAGACCATCCATTCCATCCAATGCAACCCATTCATCAATTTTCAAATTATCAGGCTGCTACAAATTTTTCTTTCTATTCCACAATCATGTACTAAAAGAAAATATCCATTTCTAAGCTTTCATTCTATTGTTGTTCTAAATACAAACCTTGTACCCTAGTCTCTTGTTCATGAATTTCCAGTTCAAGATGAAATCAAGCCCACTCCTCCTCCTCCATCCATAGTACCAATTCATGAAGGATAAAATAAGAGTATAATCATGGAGGGAAAACCAATTGAAGAAAACTACAAGATGGAATTCTTACAAAATCTACAATGATGGATGTCAAAGTTCCAGTTTGATCATATTCTTGAGTAAGAAATGGAACCCCTGCAAAAGGTAAAGGTTGATTTTACAGAAGATCAAAAATAGGTGGAAGTCAATTATAAATCTGCATATTCCGAGTGTAGTGTAGACAAAAGCACCATACTAACACCATCCAATGACTCATCTCATCTTTCAGTCTCGTCTGAACAGCTAAAATTAGTTTCAAATGAAGAGTATTTTCAGGTCAAATTTGATAATGAATCGGAAGATTTGGTACATGAACAACATGTTTTCAACTTGACATACCTTATACTAAATGATAAAGGGATAAAATCAATAATAGTAGATGAAAAACCACATTTTTAAGAAGAAGATCAAAATTCAGAACAACCTGCTACCCATGAAGAAGGATGTGTTTTAACAGGATGTAGGTGAATCTGAACAATGGATAAGAGTTTGAGAATAATTCTGCAAAATCAGTCATAACGGTTGTGGTACAGTAGCTTGAGGAAGCTGAAACATGTTCAGATTATAAGACTTTATCAGAAGATAAACTAAAATTTTTAACATGTTTGGTGGTTTCAGATAGAACAAAAATGTTTTATGTTGGAGCCGAAAAATCAATTAGAAGAGTCATTAAACAACAATCTGAAGATGTTGTACAGCTTTCAAAATGGATTCAGAAAGAGCTCATGGTTGAAAAGGATGTTCATGATTTAGATGAGATCAAAACATCCAATTTTCTAGTGGTTAGGAGGGCATTTTCTATTTAGTACCCTACTGATTGTCAATCGGTACAACAGTGCCAGATTTCATGCTTGTCTTAAAGCACAAAAGTGAGTTTCAGATTCTTTACAGCAAGCCCAAAATCACTCCAGAGTAGTTGGCAGGTGACATAGAAGTGTTTCTTAGTTATTGGACTGATCTTTTGAACAAAGTAAAGGTACATGTCTTCTATCAAGCTTCTTCATGTTACTTTTTTTCCAAGCTGAATTTATGGTTTCAGTTTTGGAGAAAGGGAAGCTATTTTTCACTTCCTGTTTCACAATTCATTTAGCCTCAGTTTTCTATTGGTTAGAGTAGGGTATTTTTGGCAAGGAAATTTGTTAGGTGGACAAACTTATGGAATCTTTGCCAATGCTCTGGGAATCTAAGTTCCTCTACTAAATCGGTGTTGCTGTCGTATATGCATGCGCGTAAAAAGGTGGATTTCTATTGTGGCCTTTCGGTCGTGGGATCCAACAAGGGCGCTCCACTAACCCTGCAGCAAATGCTTGTAGTTATCTACAAGGGTAGAATTTTCTATGAAACTGGGAAAGGGAGTGAGAAGAGAGGTAGGAGAACTAATGTTGCAGGTAGAAAATCAGATTCGTACATGCACTAGTTATAAATTTCAACACATGCATTTATGAGAAGAAACAACTCTACAAATGGCAACAAGACGAGATAGGATTGCGAACTCAAATTTTCTAAAATATCCACATCAAAGAGGATAAAAAATCTTTCTTCTTGTATTGATGCTTAACCAGAAATTGTACATAATGTGGGAATGGAAGAAATTTGAGAATGGAGGAAAGTAGAAGAAAATGGCTATCTCCTTTGTTTTCTCTAAGTACAATGCACTCGTGAGTTTACAAGATAAATTTACAGCCCTGTATAATGGCCTGAAGAAGCCATTAAATCTCCTCTAAGAAACGGTTACAACTTCTTCTTTGTTGGAAAGAAACAGTTTATAATTTATTTTCAATCATTGGCGTCTGTTCAGATTCTTGATTTGTGAAGAAATGCTAATGGTGAGAAAACCATACTTTTCATAATGTAGTTGTTACACTTTTTTTTCAACTTTGAATTTAAACTCTTCATCTTGCCATTGAAACTTTAAATCAAAGTCGTCCACGTAGGATAAATTTACTGGAACGGGCGTGGAGGATGCCTTTTGCATTTTGTGACTTTATAGAGATTTGGCATTTTAGAACATTTTGGCCCACTCACCTAATTTTTATGTGGTCTTGACACATGGCCTCACTTGAGTCGAGACAAAGTCGTGGGCCACTTTTATAATTTTACCTTTTTTCACTGTGGGCTCAAAAACACAAATTGCTCCACAAGCCCACCTCCCTGCTTTGACCTTCGATGCGGACTTAATATTAGACTTTCTCCCTTATAGCATGCTCGAGACTATGGGTCACTTTTTAACTTTTCACCTTTTTTACCAAGAGGCTCAAAATCTCAAATCTCCCTGACGGTCCACCTCCCTACTTTGACTCCTTTGACGGCGGGCTCAAGATTTGAGATTTTCCTTTAAGCCCGATCGGGGCTACAAGTCACTTTTTAACTTTTCACCTTTTTTACAAAGAGACTCAAAATATCAAATCTCCCTAACGGCCCGCTTCCCTGCTTTGACTTTCCAACGGTGGGCTCAAGATTTGACTTTTTCCTTTAAGCCTGATAGGGGTTGCGAGTTGCTTTTTAATTTTTCAGCTTTTTTAAAAAGAGGATCAAAAATTCAAAGTTATCCACTAACCTGCTTCCAATTCGATATTTCCATGTACCCGTAGATGATAGAGTAAAAATTTTATGGGGAAGAAAATGCCCATCATTCTCGACTGTGGAAAAAATGCAGAGAAGAAGAAAACTCCACCATTTCGCGCCCAATTTTCAAATTTCTTTCGCGAGTGAAGGAATTGAAAACAATACAAGGCTTGACGATCCATGGCCATAGAAATATTGAAAATTTCATTCAAATCAGGACAACAATAAAATTTTCACGTGTCTAGACAAGAAAACGGAAAATTTATCAAAACGTGCAGACTAGAGAGTTTAAACGACTTCAAAGCATGAATTTATTTATCTTTTTAGACTTCCAACTTTACTTGAACACTTTTGGAGGGTGTGAGTTCAAAAATTTTTAATTTGACTTAGAAAATGAGGGGGTATTTTGAGGGTGACAATAGTTGGCTCTAGCTTGTGGACTTGACATGGACTGAGCATAGTGAAGACATGACATGGGAATCTAGAATCTCAATCTCTAGAATTTGTAATTCATTGACTAGTGCCTTATCCATTGGGCCTTGCAGAGTCATGTACAACTTCAAGAAAGAAATATCAGAAGAAGGAAACACACCACACGCAATAGAAGGGGAAACAAAACCACACAACGGAAAGTGAAACACACCTAACAATCACCTATGGAACAAGTTGGGGGATAACCCGCTTTCACTGATGATACAATTTCAAGTATTTCCCACTCAGGGAAATTATAGCGGTGTTCCATCTAAATATGAGAGATGAAAAGTGTTCTCGCCAAAAGCTTCACGAATCTGGAATGGGCCGAGCCATAATGAATCAAACTTTTCGTGGCAACCTTTTAGTTCTCTTCTCTTGTCCCATAACAGGATGAAGTCTCCAACTTTGAATTCTCTTGCCTTGTCCTTCTTATCAAAAATCTTCTTTACTTTCAATTAGTGCTCCTTAATGTGATCCAACACTTGGAGTCTATTTTCATCTAGCTTCTCAAGAAAGAGGATCCTCTTGTCAATGGAATCCTTGTACTGACCAACTTCTATTTCCTGTAACATCTTAAGAGATGACATATCGATTGTGAGAGGGATTTCTACTTCAACTCCATATAGAAGTTGGAATGGTGACATACCTATTACCTTTTTGGGAGTGATCCTATCTGCCCACAATGCTTCGTACAACATTTTGTGCCAATTCCTTTGATTCTTCTCTACAAGCTTGCGGAAAATGGTCACAATGTTCTTATTGCTTGATTCGGCCTGTCTGTTTCCTTGTGAATAGTAGTCAAAAGAATGAGCTAGGGAGATTTCATAGCTATAGAAAAACTCAGTCATCTCTCTTGAAGAGAAATATGTAGCATTATCTGCTATAATCTTTTGTGGCACTCTGAAACGGACTATGATATTCTCCTTGATGAAGTTGCATACTATTTCAATGTTAGCTTGTTTTGTCGGAATGGCTTCCACCCATTTGGTGAAGTATTTTGTTGTTGTGAGTACACAGGTGTGCCCCACACATGAGTGAGGATTTAGAACACCAATGAAGTCCATCCTCCACTGTTGAAATGGTTTTTCAATAACCATAGGCCTAAGTGGTAATACAACAAGTTGTGGTCTTCCAACGAACTGTTGGCATGCTTTGCATTTAGAAACCCAATCTCGAGCGTCTGCAAAGATGGTGGGGCAATAATACCTTCCTCAAAGGATTTTGTGTGCAGTGACCATTGCTGAAAAAATTCCACCACATGCTTGGTCATGGTATGTTATAAGCAACTGTTCTTATTGCTCTTTATCTATGCACCTGAGGAAACAACCATCCAGGCCTCTTTTGTAAAGCGCATGATTCCATATTACAAATTCGGCTACCTTCAACTTGAATTTTCTCCTTTTCTTATAATCAATATGGGGAGGGAATTATCCATAAGTTAGGTAATAGGTAATATGAGCATACCACTCATCAATAGTGGTGACAAAGAGAACCTATGGATTGTCTTCTGAACAAGTTAAGAAATCATAGTTTTCTTCACCATGTTGAATTTTGAGTGGTTCATCCTCAGAAATCAACTTGCACAAGCCATTACCCCTTACTAGATTGGAGGGTCGAATCTCCAAGTCATATTATTGAGTCTTTGCAATCCAATTTCCTCTTTTATCTCTGAGATCCTATTGTTTCAAGATGGACTTCATTGCACTATCGGGGACCATCACCACCGTATGGGAATTGAGGATGTAAAACTTGAATTTTTTTATAGCCTTGACCACCACATAGGCATGCTTCTTCAATTGGATGTATTTTAGCTCATGTTTTTTCAAAGGACAACTCATGAAATAAATAGGTGCTTTCATGCATTCATCATTTTTCTGGATGAGAACAGTAGAGAGTGTATGTTCTGATGCATAACAATACATGATGAATTATTTGTTAAAATCTAGAGATACAAGAGTCGGAGCCTTGGCAATGGATTTCTTGATCTCTTCAAATGTTTCCTTTCCTTCATTGTTCCATTTGAATTTTTCTTGTGGTTTCATCATGGAAGTGATGTGCTTCGTCAACTCAGCAAACTCATGCACAAAACGACGAAGAAAGTTCACCTTTCCTAAGAATTAATGAGCTCCTTTCTTGCTTGTGGGAAGGACTAATGCTTGAATGGATCTAACCCTCTCAGGATCAATGTTTGCTCCATGTTTATTCACAATATGCCCCAATAACTTGCCTTCTGTGACTCCAAAAATGCACTTTTTTGGATTTAGTGATATGTCATGTTTCCTACACCTTGCAAGTACCTGTTCCAAGTGATAGATATGATCTCCCTTCTTCTTTGAAAATACTGTGAGATCATCAAGATATATGACAATACAATGCCTTATATATTTGAAGGCCAAATCCATCACCCTTTGGAATGTAGCTCCTGCATTGATTAGGCCAAAAGGCATTCTACTGTAGGCAAAAGTTCCCCAAAGTGTTGTAAAGGTTGTCTTGGTGCAGTCTTCCTCTACCACTTTGATTTGATTGTATCCTGAGAATCCATCAAGTAATGAAAGCATTTCAAATCTAGTGATTGTTTATAGGATATGGTCCATGATAGGAAGAGGATAATTGTCTTTTAATGATGCCTAGTTCAGGTTGCGAAAATCTACACATATCCTTATTTCACCATTCTTCTTCTGCACTGGCACAATGTTAGCCACCCATGTTGAATGGTGGATGATAAAGATGATACTTTCATTAAGCATCTTTATTACCTCCTCCTTGATGGTATCAGTAATCTTTGGGTTTTACAGCCTTTGTTTCTTCCTGAAGGTCTTAACACCCTACT
The DNA here is from genome assembly GCA_019776745.2 of Taxus chinensis. Lineage (NCBI taxonomy): Eukaryota > Viridiplantae > Streptophyta > Pinopsida > Cupressales > Taxaceae > Taxus > Taxus chinensis. The sequence continues at coordinate 237,480,041 of CM034147.1, forward strand.
TCAAAGGAATTGAGTGATACATTTCCTTTAGCTGGAAGGATTTGAGTTCATCATAAGAGTAGTCCAAGACATCTGAGTATTTCTTGATTAATGCAACAAACCTTCTTTTTTTTTAAGGTGAGCAACATTTTCCAATATTTACCACCCTTGGCTCCTCCGAGGTACCAATGTTTTCTTTATCAAAATCAACTGGGCACCAAGAAGATTTCTTTTCTTTCTCTTGAATGAATCTGTCATGTTTGTCAAAGAGGTCTTCTAAAGATACTAGGCCTTCAGGAATTTTGTTCCCTTTTCAATTTGATTACTCCCTCATCATCAATCCCTTCAATTCTTTCTTTATCTTCTTTGGGGACTGCTTCTCAGTGGGTATTTTCACCTCCTTCGAAGAAGAGATTATTGAAATTATCCATTTGCTCTAAAAAGGATAGAATTTAGTTATCATCATTGAAGAATTTCCAATGATTTGCATTGTCTGGTACACTAGGCCATAATACCTATTAATACGAAATCATAGCACCCCCAAATGAGTTATGGATCTGCTTTTCTAAGGCATGATCATTTGGTGTGATTTGCATAACATTGGATCATTCCCCAAGTTGTGGGACTTGCAAATGGGAATGATCCTCCAAAGAAGGCTTGTTCATCTTCCTAAACTACCTTCCATGAGCTACTCCAGTGTAGGAAAACGAAATTTAACCTAACCTAACCATTCCAAGGAACCAAGGAGAGAGAAAGAGGGAAAAAACTGAGCCTACACTAAAGCGGTGATACGCTAGCAAAGGAAGCGAGATATTATGTTGAGGGAGAAAGAAACGTAAAAAATGGAGATGAGGCAGGTTAGATAGAAGTGACAAAACCCATATCTACAAATCATCCATTAAACTCCATGAAACACAACATCCTGCACCTGTAAATGTGAAATACATGCATAGAAAATCAAGACTAAAAGGGAGAGGCATGGATAAATAACAAAATGATGCAAAGGGTTGAAGAACACCACAAAAACATGGTTTTTATTGCTCTAGAAGGTGCACAAACCAATACATTTCTGGAATAGAGGCACAAATACATTTTCCAGGCATAGGAGAAGGTTCACTACTCAAAAATGGTGTCGAGAAACAAATTTGACAGAGTTTCTCTATGCCTAGAATGTCTCTCCTTCTCAAATTTGATAGATTTTCTCTATGCCCATAATGCAGAGAGAGACAATGGAACATTTGAATCCTGCTCCAACCACAATGAGAAATGCATCGAATCATGCTTTGAAAGTTCAACCACTGAATATCAATGCATTTTACAAATCCTCCCACAATATTTCACTTCTCGTTCCCTAGCGGATCAAATCAAATCGGATCTAGTAGTTGAAGAGCAAGAAGATCCTGTATTAAAGGCCCTAAGATGTTTCTCCATTTTTAACCTACCAGGGCCACACGGTAGCCTAGTGCTCATTTTTTCTTCCCTTTTTAGATTCATCTTTGGAGAAGTGCCACTAGGACACGTGGCTCTCTCTACTGGCTCTAGTCCTTCATTTCTGAGCCCACCTGTAACCTATTTTTGATCCTGAACTGTGAGCTCGCAGATCTAAGTCATTTGCTTCATAATTTCCTTATGTACAGGACCTGTCTTGACCAAATTTTTTGGGGGGGTGAATTTAGGATAACAATCTAGCAACTCATAGGGACATCTTCCTTCTAGATGAAGAGACCAGTGGCCTTAAAGCATCCATTGGGCATGGAGTCAAGAATGATGGCTTGACACTGATCCTTCTTATAAAATGGACTCCCCAAATCTCTGCACTTTGATGACCTTTTCTTGACTCTGAATCATCTCACGCATCGGCACTCTCAATTTTGATAAGAAAATCTTAAAATGGAGTTTCTGAGAGTAGAAAATTGTATTGACCCAGGCTTTCACCTTCCCCTGAAATGGAATGTTTTGAAATGGCTTAAGTTGCTCTGGATTTGTTCCCTTTTGGAGCTAGCAACTGTTATAGACTGTTATGAGTCTTCTTGCCTTGAATATTTAAGATCCTGGCCTTATGAACCCTTGGAGAAAAATGAAAAAAACTTATATATAAAGACCAAATCATACATACCTCAAATGAGACATATAGAGCGTGTATAAGAACTTCTTCTGTTGAAAGAAAAATCTAATCCTACTCCTAAACTAAATAGAGGGAAAGAATGTTAAACAAATCTTGTAACAAGCAGTGAGAAGTAGCTTCCCTTTCTCAAGAGGGGCAGCCATGCAAATGATTTGACACTAAATATAGCTGCCAGTATGAGTGAAAACCTGGCTATAAGCCTGTCCTCCACCCAAATCATCAAGGTATCAACATTAATGGAAAATACATCTTCAATATGACCTACATTGGACTTCTGGAGGTATTGATAGTGACCCTTGGTACTTTGATGCTCATCCTCATGCCCTGAAGTAGGCATGACTAGTTTTGGTTTCTCCTTTAGCTCCAATCAAGCCAAGTACCTGATTGGGCACGGTCTGATCCTCTGGATGTGCCCATTTCTCTAAAATTCAACTCCAAAAATGGATTCCTCTTGTGGACCTTCTTGAGTGGATGGTGTGGAAGATATGGGGTCTTCATTGTTTCCTTCGTCCTCCTGAGAAGAACATGGAAGATTAAGATCCTCCAACCTTGGTTCCTGAGGGCTGTTGTGAAATGTAGGTTGTTGTCCTTGGATCTTCTCCTCCGTGGCAGCATACTCATGCTCTTGGAAGGTGGATGATGGAGGAGAAAATGATGTAATCTCCTCAGGCTCCTCTCCATCAAGCCAATCCTCCAAATCAGATAGATAATCTACCTCCTCGTTGTCCTACTGCGTGTGTTCAACCTCCTCCATGGTGTCCTTTGAATCTATAATTTTCTCACCATGGTCCCCCTCATCTTTAAACATGAAGTTTAAAAGCTCAAACTCTTCTTCAAAATTAGAGTTTGAAGGGGATGAAGTGGGAGGAATAACTAAAGGTTCTTCTGTGGATTGCTCTACACATTTTGCCTCTGAAACCGTATGGTAATCCTCCAGAACCGTGCCCTCTTAAACTAACTTATTTTCATCTAGAAAAGGCACCTATATGATTTATTCTTCCCAATTGAAGTCGTATGATTCATGCCATTCTTCAACTGTCCTGCAGTCATCAAACATGATGACGTTGGATGGGGAAGGCGTGTTGGTAGGGGGTTGTTCATTTATGGTACAACTAGGAAGAGGGGACTTGGAAGAAAATGGGAGGATGGATGTAGAAGGGATGGAAGGTGTGCTAGATTTTTGAGCCTACATTCCTTCCACCTAATTTGTAATCTGGGGAAACATCTCAGTGATGAGGTGCAGCTTGTGTTGGGTACTAAACCAGCCTGGTACAGGGCCGACCCATGGACAAGGGGCTTTGAAACCAACTTCAGCTACCATTATAGAGCACTTGATTCTGAGTTCCATCATGTCCATCTCAATATTTTGCATCTTCCTCTCAAAATAAGCTTCGTCCAAGGAGTTTCCACCATCTACTGCATAAACATGTTCTTCATAAACATTTTGGTTATAAGAAAAGGGGTTATATGCATTTTCAGGATAATGAGGCTTATAAAACTAATTTGTAGGAGGATATTGAAACTATGGGGATGGAGGGAAATAGTTATTTTGCTGCAAATAAGAATTCCATGGTGGGAAAGAAGTCATGATTGCACAACTTCATGGGATTTAAGAAGATGAAGGAGATGGAAGAAATAATGGGTTGAAATGAATGGGAAGAAGGTACACAACTTAGAGGATGGGTTGTTGACCAGATGGAGTTGCCAGATGTGCTTGAAAGTGCCTCTAAAGGCTAAAATCTTCACCAAGAACACATTGAACTTGATGAAGTGAAGTGGTAAGGTGCTTCAGACTTGTCCCATCAGGCATGCCAAAAATTTTACTACGAAATCACAGCACCCCCAAATGAGTTATGGATCTCCTTTTCTAAGGCATGGGCATTTGGTGTGATTTTCATAACATTGGATCATTCCCCAAGCTGTGGGACTTGAAAATGGGAATGATCCTCAAAAGAAGTTTGGTTCCTCTTCATAAACTACCTACCACGAGCTACTCTGGTGCAGGTAAACTAAATTTAACTTAATCTAACCATTCCAAGGAACCAAGGAGAGAGAAAGAGGGAAAAAACTAAGCCTACACTAAAGTGGTGATATACCAGCAAAGGAAGTGAGATATTCTGTTGAGGGAGAGAAAAAGAAAAATTGGAGATGGGTGAGGTTAGACAGAAGTGACACGGCCTGGATCTGCAAATCATCCATTAAACTCCATGAAACACAACATCATGCACCTGCAAATGTAAAATACATGCACAGAAAACCAACACTGAAAGGGAGAGGCACGAAGAAATAACAAAATGATGCAAATGGTTGAAGAAAACCACACAAACATGTTTTTTATTGCTCTAGAAGGTGCACAGACCATTACATTTCTAGAATAGAGGCACAAATACATTTTTCAGGCGTAAGAGAAGGTTCGCTGATCAAAAATGGCATCGAGAAACAAATTTGACAGAGTTTCTCTATGCCCAGAATGTCTCTCCTTCTCAAACGAGAAGTGTTACAATATATATAGAAAGAAAAGAGAGAGAAGAGGGAAAAGTCGAATCCTGCTCCAACCACCATGAGAAATGCATTGAATCCCACTTTGAAATTTCAACCAATGAATATCAATGCCTTATACAAATTCACCCACAATATGTCACTTCTGGTTCCCCAACAGATCAAATCGAATCGGATCTAGTAGTTGAAGAGCAAGAAGATCCTACATTAAAGGTTCGAAGAAGTTTCTCCATTTTTCACCTACCAAGGCCATGTGACAGCTTGATGCTCATTTGTTCTTCCCTTTTTGGACTCATCTTTGTAAAAGCGCCACTAGGACACATGGATCTCTCTGTTGGCTCTTCTCCTTCATTTTCAAGCCCACATGTAACATGTTTGTCATCCTGGAATGTGAGCTCATGGGTCTGAGTCATTTCCTTCATAATTTCCTTATGTGCAGGAGTTGTGTTGACCAAATTTACCGGGGGGGGAAATTTGGGATGACAATACAATTTCAATGGTCACTTTGTCTTTACCAAAATAAGGATGAGGTGTCACTAGGGAATCTGACACTGTAAGAGAATCAGCCTTTTCATTTTGTTCCCTTATAAAAGCTTCAATGGAAAATGCATCAAAAGATTCAATGCAGTCCCACACTCTGTTTCTGTAATGTCGGAGTCTTGGATTCTTCAACTAATATTATTGGAGGATATGCTTTACTACAACCTCTGCATCACCTCGGCATCTCAGTTTCTTGATTCCCATGTCCTCTACTGCACTCATGCCTAAAAGTAGTGCTTCATACTCTGCAGTTTTATTTGTATTCTCAAATTATAGCTTGTAGGCAAATGGGTACAACTCATTAAAAGGAGAGTACAATAATAAACCAGCTCTCGAGCGCACTTTGGAATGACTACCATCAAATTCCATTGTCCAAATTTGATCTTCCTCTTCCTTTATGAGAAGCGTAAAGTTCTCCTCTTTTTCTAATGTGAGGAAGTAGTTTCCTAGCCCACAATCTTGAAAGATAATGTTTGCTTTCGGATCATCAGACTTTCGTATTGTGAACTTCATCTTTCTTACTGGTAGCAAATTCTTCATCTCACTTTTTACTGGGATAGTTACAGATGACCAATCCGTTTTTATATCTCCACCTAAGTCTCTGCAGAAACTCCTACTCAATAGCATACCAAAGGATGTTGGGATGTCTTTTACCAGTATGGTTAGGAGCACCTTCTTGTCTGGAAATTAAGCTACTGCTACTTTTGCATCTTTGATTCTTCCTACCAATGGCACTTGCTTGGATTCCATTGAGTAGCAGGTGCCATTTACCTAGGTAAAGGTGAGGCCTAGAGAATTTGCAACTTTTACTAGCATCACATTGTCTGAGGTTCCGGAATCTATGATATAATTATTTAGCTGGAAGCCTTTAATGAGGAGTGACAGGTAGAAAGGTTCAACCTTGTTGGTTTTGGAGGCACTGAGGGCTAGCATGTTTTGGGAAGGTGGTGTGGATGTTGTGGATAGTAATCCTTTAGAATTAGGACTCGATGATAGAGGGTTACCACCACGAACTATATTAATGAACCTGTCAAACTGGGAAGGGTTTGTTTGTAGGTATTATATTTCTGAGAGTTGACTTTGGTTTTTCTTGCATGTTCCAAAAAGTCAAATAGGGTTATGGTGGGTGAGGAAGAGGTACCGAAAATGGAGGAAGATTTAAATGGTAGAGGATTTGCTACTTTGGATGTTGAATTATCCTTTTCGGGTGTAGGTTTTGATTAAACCTTAGATGTTTTTGCAGGAACAACATTTAAAGGAGAATTATTCTTAGCAACTTTTGAGCTGGGAGAAGAATTAGGTGACTTACTTGGCATAATAGCATGATCCCTAACAACCAGTGAGTGTTTTTTCTTTGGCCAACTCCATAGAAGTTGGTAATGGTGATCCTTTGCTGATGATTTTATTTTGTGTGACTTCTGGAGGAGAATCTTCTTTATTCTTCTTATCCTTTACAGCAACCATTGAGGATGAAGCATCTTTCCTAGGTTGTGCACGAGTGAAAACTACACATGAGAAACTTGGAGTTTCTTCATCATCCTCATCTTCATCATCAATGTACTCAATTAGGCCATTGTTCATATCAACTTCTTCGACCTCAAGATAGTTTTTGTAGTCTTCCATATTTTCTTCTTTAGTTTCATCAATTTCTACTTCCTCCTCCAGCTCTTTGGTGTCACAGATGTAATTGACTAGTGGTGCTTCAAGAGCAAGCTGATGATGAGGTGGAGCAATCCTTGGCCTATCTAGAGGGTTTGGTCTCCTTGAATCATTCCGCATTGTGATCTGAGATAGTTGCTTCTTCAAGGAAACCAAGTCATTTACCATTTTTTGGAACACTGGATCTGTGGTGACGGAGTTTGAATTATGACCCTTTTGTTTCCCATTGGGGACTTTCACCTTTCCAGAAAGGATTATATAATCTTTAGTTTCTATTACAAAGTCCTGGGCTTGCCTCAATGTTCTTGACTGGGCTCTTCTGAGGAAGAAACCTACTTCTGATGGAAAAGCACTGGTTAAAAACCTCTTTAAATTATTTTTGGGAGGCACCACATCTTCAGGTATCCTTCTTATCACATTATCATATCTTGCTATGAAGTACCTCATTGATTCAGAGGTTTCTTTCTTCATTTGTACAAATTGGACCAAAAGATCCTGGCAATCTTCAGTGCTCTTGAACCTGTGTTCGAATGCACTTCTTATATCTTCCCAACATGTGATGGACGTTGGGGGTAGCATGTAGAACCATTCGGCAGCTTTCTCTTGAAGTGACTCCAAAAAGATTCAGACTGACACATCTTCATCCTCAACACCTAATACACAGCAAGCAGTGATAAATGCTACTATATGCTCTTCAAGGAGTTGAGAACCATCCCCTCTAAATTTTAGGATGTTTTTTCTTGAGCCTCTTGGTAGCACATGGAGTGGTTTGAGTAAGATCCAGTGGACCGATGATTCCTTCCCATGGTACATTAGGCCTACAGGCCTCACGATCACATTCATGCTCATGATCACGATCCCCCATTCTATGTTTATTTATGTCTTCCATCCTTGCTAAGGTTGTGACTTCTACTGCTATTCTTTCTTCTGCCTCAGATTGAAGTCTCTCAATTTATTTGATTTGAGCTCTTATGCCCTCATCTATTCTTACTTCTCTTTCTCTAGCTTATTCTTTGGTCTCTACGTCGGTGAAATCTTCAAGTTTCTCGTTGATGTATGGAAATTCACCACCCAAGGGATTGGAAAAACTCAGGTTCCTAACGTGACCGGTTGTTTGAGAAAGAGGCCTCTAGATTCCAAGTAGCTCATGTCTCCTTCAAAATTCCTCAAAAATGGGATCAGTTTGTCCTCCTTGTCTCTGTTGCCAAGTGTATCTTCTATCCTCCATCTTGAAAATCTATGCTCTTCTTTGCAGTGCTGGAATTTGTCTTTGCCTCTCCAATTCAGCAGTACGTTATTCTTCAAGGTCCAGAATTCTTGTGGAAATGTAGTGATTGACACTTTGTCTATTATGCCAGATAGCTTCCCTCAAATCGGAACCAACATCTTCTTGGATTTGGAAGAGTAATTCGGGTCTTTTAACAGGAGGGTTTCCTGGAATAACCATGATTTGAATCCATGTGGATCATATAGCCAATCAAATTCTAGAAATTTTTCTCTTTTTTGAATTTTTTATTTTCTATTTTCTAACCTTGCGGTCGCATTTAGGTGCAAATGCTGCTAAATTTGCCACATGGTCGGCACCAAAAACTATTGGTGAGGAAATATTTCGGGTTGACAAACTTGTGTATTCCTTGCTCATGCTCTGGGAATCTAAGTCCCTCTACTTAACTGGTGTAGTTGTCGTATATGCATACACATCCAAAGGTGGATTTTTGTGGTGGCATCTCAGCCGGGGGATCCAACAGGGGCACTCCATTGACCCTGCAACAAATTCTTACAGTTATCTATAAGGGGGGAATTTTCTATGAAGGTGGGAAAGGGAATGAGAAGAGAGGTAGGAGAACTAATGTTGTAGGTAAAAAATTAGGTTCACGCACGCACTAGTTAGAAATTTCAACACATACATTTATGAGAAGAAACAAATCTGCAAATGGCAATAAGACGAGAAAAGATTGTGAATTCAAAGTTTCTAAAATCTCATCATCAAAGAGGCTACAAAATCCTTCTTCTTGTATTGATGCTTAGCTAGAAGTTGTACATTATGTGGGAATGGAAGAAATTTGAGAATTGAGGAAAGTAGAATAAAATGGCTATCTGCTTTGTTGTCTCTAAGTACAATGCACTCGTGATTTTACAAGATCAATTGCTAGCCATGTACAATGGCGTGAAGAAGCCATTAAATCTCCTCCAATAAACGGTTACAAGTTCTTCTTCATTAACAAGAAACATTTACAATTTCTTTTCAATCATTCACATCTGTTCAGATTGTTGATTCACGAAGAAATGTCAATGGCGAGAAAACCAAACTTTTCATAATGCAACCGTTACACTCATTTTCCAACTTTGAATTTAAACCATTCATCTTTCCTTTAAAACTTTAAACCAGAGTCATCCACATGGGAGAAATTTACTGGCAACCGTTACACTCATTTTTCAACTTTGAATTTAAACTGTTCATCTTTTCTTTGAAACTTTAAACCAGATTCGTCCACATGGTAGAAATTTACTGGAGTGGACGTGGAAGATGCCTTTTGCATTTTGTGACTTTATAGAGATTTGGCATTTTGGAACATTTTGGCCTGCTCACTCGCTTTTGATATGGTCTTGACACATGGCCTCACGTGAGGGAGATAGAGTCGCGAGACACTTTTATAATTTTACCTTTTTTCACTACAGGCTCAAAAACACAAATTGCTCCGAAGGCCCGCCTCTCTGCTTTGATCTTTGATGTGGGCTTAATATTTGAATTTCTCCCTTATAGCATGCTTGGGGCTGCGGGTCACTTTTTAAATTTTCACCTTTTTTACAAAGAGGCTCAAAATCTCGAATCTCCCCGACAGTCCGCCTCCCTGCTTTGACTCCTTTGACGGTGGGCTCAAGATTTGACTTTTTCCTTTAAGCATGATCGGGGCTGCGGGTTTCTTTTTAACTTTTCTCCTTATTTACAAAGAGGCTCAAAATCTAAAATCTCCCTTATGTCCTACTTCCCTACTTTGACTTTCCAATGGAGGGCTCAAGATTTTCCTTTTTCCTTTAAGTCTGATCGAGGCTGCAGGTCACTTTTTAACTTATTTCCTTTTTTACAAAGAGGCTCAAAACGTCAAAGTTCTCTGCTGACCCACTTCTAATTGGATATGTCCACGTACCCATGGATGATGGAGCCAAAATTTTTTAGGGAAGAAAACGCCCATCATTCCCGAATGTGGAAAAAATGTAGAGAAGAAGAAAACTCCACCATTTTGCGCCCGAGTTTCAAATTTCTTTCGTGAGCCAAGGAATTGAAAACAATACAAGGTTCGATGATCCATGGCCATAGAAAGATTAACAATTTCATTCAAATGAGGACAATAATAAAATTTTCACGCGTCTAGACAGGAAAATTGAAAATTTATCAAAACGTGTATACTGGAGAGTTTAAACAACTTCAAAGCATGAATTTATTTATCTTTTAAGACTTCTAACTTTACTTGAAAACTTCTGGAGGGTGTGAGCTCAAAATTTTTGAATTTGAATTAGAAAATGAGGGGGGGATTTTGAGGATGATAACAGGTATATTAGGATTTCCCTTTCAATAAATGCATTTCATGCACATTACAATGTTTTTCAATTCAATAAGTGCATTCGTGCACATGATCTAGTTCGCTAGATCCTTTCCCAGCTTTAGTTTGTTTTTCTTAAAGGTCGATTTTTCAGAAAAGGACAAATTATGGTTATACACTTTTGACTCCATGCCCAATAGACAAGAGCAAGGAACTGGTCTTGAACCTAACAAGCAACTTTCCCCACAAGATCACCAGAAATGTTGACATTTTTTTCACTCATTCAAAACTGTAAACTAGAAACTTTGTTTCACATGACAAGTGTTGATGCGCTGCACCTAACTAGGGGGAAGGCATACAATTTTATTTTGTTTTCAGTTGCAATAATTGATTAACAACATGCAATATGAAGCTTTGTGTGCTATTGCGGAATGCGACACCTCACATATGCTTCCATTCCATGTTTGTCTTCAGCAAGGAAACACAAAAGCCACGAAGGTCCAATATATTACCTTGATGAAGGTGGGAATCATAGGATATGTGGGATTTTCATCACATAGCAGTAAACAAAGTTGTTGATTCTAGGTTTCAGAAGTTCATTATTGAGTTACAAGTATTTCAAATTTCATCATTCCTTTATGTGTAAATGTTATTAAACATGTGATTGAGTTATTTATTCCGTTATACAATCAGTACATATCATAAAATTTGAATGCAGAAAGAAGTGTATAACTCAATTATAAAAATTAATGTCATTTATTCATGAAGAAATTAAATGTTTCCCACACAATCCGTGGGATGTAACTTATGAGTATTGAAGAAAATGATACATATACATGAAATTATAAGAAAAAGAAGGAATAATAAACCCATCATTACCTGATTGGGTTGTTTCCTCTCGACCTTCATCAACTTCAGTGCCACAACTGCCTCATCTTCATCTTTATCTCTCGCCATGAACCACCTGAAGACACACAATAGATTACTTTTAGAGCTATTGGTTTAATCTTTATCTCTCGCCATGACCAGTTTTTAACTTCCAAACAAGCTATATAAAGTACAATTACAATTTTTAGATACATGGTTGCAAGATGACCATCATGGTTCAAAATGAAGTATTTTATTAATGAAAGGCAAACGAAATTAAAAAAAAAGTGGAGTCTATTTCATCTTTGCTAGAAGGGATAGGTGCTTTTATAATGAATACATTTCCACATTAATGTATGCAAGATACAATTACAAGTACAGATTTAGGTACAACGTTCACTACTAGACATAGGGTAATTTATCCACAATGTTATCCACAAAAAAATCATTTTGTTTAAAATTTGTGAATTATCGACATTAAATGGATAGTTTATATAAATAAATTATAGATTTCCCACAATTTCATAAAATTAACATTTTAATATGTTAAAGATCCACTTTCTTATGTTTTGAAAAATATTTCCACCACTTCATAAAACTCTAATTTAAAATTGTGAAATATCCACATGCCTCAAATTTTATTTTCAATAAATCGTGATTTCTTCTTAGATTTTTGAAAAAGAAAGACATTTGAAAATAGGAGTATGGATATTGTGTACCACAATCTAAATATAACTCTCTTCATTTTATCTTTCACACAATCTCTAAGATTTAAACAATAATTCTATATACAAAAAAAACTTTTAGAAATAAAACTTGTGAAAATTCAACATATGTAAATTATATTCATTGTGTATTATTCAAAAAATATAAATTGTATAATTAAAAATAGTAAAACATAAACTAAATAAATAAAAGGAGTGTGCTATTGCAAAATGAGACACCTCACATATGCTTCGATTCCATGTTTGTCTTTAGCAAGGAAACACAAAAGCCACGAAAGACCAATATATTGCCTTGATGAAGGTGGGAATCATAGGATATGTGGGATTTTTCATCCCATAGCAGTAAATAGAGTTGTTGATTGTAGGTTGCAAAAGTTCATTATTGAGTTACAAGTATTTCAAATTTCATCATTCCTTTGTGTAAATGTTATTAAACATGTGATTGAGTTATTTATTCCGTTATACAATCAGTACATATCATAAAAGTTGAATGCAGAAAGAAGTATATAACTCAATTATAAAAATTAATGTCATTTATTCATGAAGAAATTAAATGTTTCCCACACAATCCATGGGATGTAACTTATGAGTATTGAAGAAAATGATACATATACATGAAAATATAAGAAAAAGAAGGAATAATAAACCCATCATTTCCTGATTGGGTTGTTTCCTCTCGACCTTCATCAACTTCAGTGCCACAACTGCCTCATCTTCATCTTTATCTCTCACCATGACCAATTTTTAACTTCCAAACAAGCTATATAAAGTACAATTACAATTTTTAGATACATGGTTGCAAGATGACCATCATGGTTCAAAATAAAGTACTTTATTAATGAAAGGAAAACGAAATTACAAAACAAGTGGAGTCTGTTTCATCTTTGCTAGAAGGGATAGGTGCATTTATAATGAATACATTTCCACATAAATGTATGCAAGATACAATTACAAGTACAGATTTAGGTACAACTTTCATATTGAAGAATTTCATTGAAAGCACATGATTGAGCCTTTTTAACCCAGAATATTGATGCAGATTCAAGAACATCAAAGACAACTTTCACCATACAAGGAATTTGGATTTTTTGATAGATAAGCACAAGTACAGAATGTCATAAGATGAGAAGAGAGAAAAATTAAAATCTGCAGCAATCAAAGGAAACATCAAAAAAATTACAATCTACATCGTGTCAAACAAAGCTCTAAATGTTTCCTTTAAAACTGTTGTTAGAAGCCATGTGAGTCGAGACTTGAATAACGTAAAATATTCTCAAGAAATTGGTATACAGTAAAATATAGCCACCATTCGAAAGCAATCACAAAGAACGTATAGATTTACATATGTTTCTAAAACAAGCAGAACCTCCATTACTATTACAGAAGGGTGAATCCTAACAGAACAAAGGGTGCTTACAGGAGTATGGAGCAATCAAATATGGATGTAGTTTTCTTTGAAATTGGAATATAAACACAAATTCTATTGTTAGCACATATTTGCAAGTAATTCAAGGAATAGAAACACTGAGCTCATAGCAAAAATAATGTGAATTAAAAGCTAGCTATGAGCAAGCTTCAGGTACAAATTCCTTTTTGCAACAAAGAAACAAACTTCTTCATTTTGCAAAGTATGGGAATCATGGATCAGTGAGCAGAATCAAGCTTTTTCAAGATAAGAGTATCAATGAACATAATATAGATATCAAAGTACTCCTTTCAGAATCATATCATCATAAGGAAGTCACTAAAAGATAAAAGGAGAGGCTTATTGCATTTTAATTTTCTAACTTTTTCTTTTAGCTATACAGGTACAATTTTGTCATGCATTGAAGACCAGTCAGGAGTGAGTAAGTAAATCTCAAGTACAACTAGAACATATATTCCATGGAAAGAAGTATCATATTTCAGATTATGATAAAAGAAAAACAACCTTACAATAGAAACAACAATATAAGTCTTTCAAATTCCTCTTGTAAAAGCTATAGCAGTTTCAAGAGCTCCATATTTTTGAACATGAACACATGAATGAAGAAAAATACAAATTTATAAGTACTTGCACAGATTTATATAAACCAAAAACTTCAAAAATAGAGGAAAACAATGCATTCAGCCATCAATGTGAGTGGTGCTCATACCAAAGGAAAGAGATAAGAACGCTTTACAGTCTAGGTAAATCATATTTTCATGAAAATGTGCAGCCTTCCAAAATAGATGAGAAGGGAGCTCTTAATCAAGAAATTACAGTGATGAAAATAGGTACATATTTTTAGGAGGAAAGTCCTATTAATCTCATCAGGAGTCTTATACGGATTCAGTATCCATGGAAAAGTAAAGAAATCGGAATGAAGTTCATTTTATGGTCATGGTTATGTTAATTAAATTTGGGCATTCCATGAAACCCTCGAGTTAATCATTTTAACTTTCAGGAAGTGGAAAACCAAAAACATGCCTAGGTGAAAATAAATCCATAGCGGCTAGGGTATAATGTGGACCTAGAGCATGATAGTTTTTGAAAAGGACAATACACAATGAATAAAACATAATGATCAATTAAACCACGTCTCCTAGATCTAAAACGTTCAAGCTCTAGGAAAATAATGCCACGGCACAAAAAAAACATGAGAAAATATAAATCCCCAAAGAAATGATGACTTTAAATAAAAAATAGATGCAGGAAAAGTGAATCAAACCGAGTAAAGTCAAATATTTTTATAAACCCTTAACACAAAATCTGAAGCAACGAGTCATTCAGGGAGTTCGAGATGACAATATTAACAAAAAATAAAACATCACAGAGAAAGAAGCCACCGTTTAAGTGAGTCCAGTAATGGAGGACATACAAACAGTAAGCAACGATGGCTCAGTTTTGTAGCTTTAAGTAACTAAAAAGTAGAGCTAAAGGTCAAAATCCTTACCAGTTTCGAGCCCTCCAGGAAATGAAATGAATGGCAGAATAGCAAGTTAAAACTCCAACTTAAGAACCCCAACAAGAAATCTAAACCAAACCCACAAAAACAACTAGTGAATAAAGCTTAGTCGCGGCCACAGATATGCGAAGAGCACAAACCATAACTCAGCATGAACCCCATGGCGCTTGTGTGAAATTGAGACCAAGTGAACAGCTCAAAGTTAGGCCTGGTGAAAACCAAGAACTAAACCAGAAATGCAAGGAAATCCTTCCTCAATATACGGAGACACAGATTTTTCAATCATGGCGACCCTCCTTCCAGTTTTCAGAGATTGAAAAAGTTGAAAAATACATTCATGGCGGCACAAAACATTTCTGCAGAGCCTACCTAACTTGAATTTGAGGTCACAAAATGAAATGATCAATTTAGGGTTCTATAATCTTTTTCTACACCTAACTCAACCACCATGTCACCTTGAGTTAAGATAAATGGTGTAATATGCAAACCACACAATCAACGGTGCCAATGAAAATCCTAGCTTAACCGGTGAGTCATCTAAATCTACCATAATTAAAATGGACATACATGACGGTAAATGGAGGAACTCTACCCAGGGTTAGTTTAATCTTAGTCGAAAGCCACCAAAACACTTCATCAAAGGTCAGAGCATCATGTGAAAGGGGACTAATGTCCAAGTTTATCAATGTTCCCTTTGACTAAAATTTGTTAATTATTTTCCAAAAAACTGAATGATGACTATGGTCTAGTCTATTGCCCATTGAAAAATCAAACGAGACCATAATGGTGAGTGATGTAAAGTCAAGAAAATTTGTGTACCTTAGAATTTACAAAAAAAAACCTTAATCTTTCCAAATTCCTCATGCTAATGAGGAGTTGAAATCAAAATAAGACAATATTTTTCATGTGCACATGTGGTCCCCACAAGTGGAGATAGAGCTATTTTGCTAAGTATTTGAATCAAAAATATTATTTTTGCTTACTGTTGGGTTTTAAAATGGTACTTTGATCAAAACCACAATCAGGGGACATCATGTCCCTCCTCTTTATGGGAGAGGTTCCTTTATTGAAAGCAAGTAGCAAAGCTTATATAAAAATGTATAGTTTTCATCTTAAGGGTGGACTTCTGACATCTTGAAATGTTTTTTTACCAAAATAGCTTATCAATACAAACGAATGGAAGAAATTGAAGAAAGGAGAGAGCAAAATATATCAGTACTTTCAAGAAATATAGATAGCAGAGTATAACCTTATACGTACTGAGAAAAGGTGATACAGAATGGAATCATTCACATTCACAGCATAAGATATCATTCCATAGACACAAAGTTTCTTATTACAGAAGATAAATGATCCACATATTTTAGGCAAGCAAGAAGAGACAATAGATGAAGATGGAGAGAAAGGGAAAAATCCACTATATTGATTGCTTTCGATTCTATTTACACTTCAAAAGTATCAGAGTCCAACCTTTTCTAATGAGCCAAGCTCTTACATTTATATATGAAGCCAAGAGAGGAGAAGAAAAGAAGGAAGAAAATATGATTTGGAACCAAACTACCAACCATCAATGCCCCTGCAAATCCACCTAAAATCTGTCAAATCTAGTTCTGCATGTCTTTGGCGTGCTAAAGAAAAAAGGATGGAATATCGAATCAGATTTGATATAGTTGAAGCAATCAGATCCCGTATTAAAGGCTTGAGAGACATTTTCCAGATTTTCACCCAAATCAATATATCTAGTCAGTTTCCCATGTCTGTTTGGCATGTTGGAGAAGAAAGGATGGAAATTAGATCAAATCTGATCTGTTTTGAAGCAACCAGATCCCACATTAATGGCTTGAAAGATGTTTTCTATATTTCCAACCATCAACTCCTGTTGAAAATGATATTTTATGCTTTCATGGTGTAGAGGAGACCAAGACCTTTGCAACATTATAAAATTTGTCAAATTTTGAGCACTGGAGTGAAAGTTATGCTCATTTGAATATTTGAATCGAATCTGTACAAAAATGGTGAAAATGCAAAAATGGATCTACGGGCCCGAAATTAAAATTGCGACTTTAGCGCCAAAGATGAAAAAGTGCAAAATTTTCCCATAGCCCCGCAAGCCCACAACTTCACATTTTGATTTTGGTTCTAACACGTGGCCTTACCTAAGTGGTAACAGAGTCACAACTCACTTTATAATTTTACTTCTTTTAGAAATGACGCTCGAAACCTCAAAGTTCTCTGCCTCTCTGCCTCTCCACTTTGAATTTTGATGTGGGCTCAACATTTGACTTTTTCCCTCTTGGAAACAAGGCTCAAAATCTCAAAAGGCTTCGACGATCTGCCTCCCCACTTTAACTTTTCATGTTGGCTCAATATTTGACTTTTTCTCTTGGCATGAGCGGGGCCACGGTTCACTTTTTCACTTTACGCCTTTTATGGAAACAAGGCTCAAAATCTTAAAGTTCTCCACCGGCCAACCTTTACTTTCGACGTGGGCTTAACATTTGAATTTTTCCCTTCGTTTGGAGAAGGCTTTATGTCTGACCCAGGACACGTGGAGGTTTCCTTCTCAATCAGAGACTTGCTTTATATTTGCCTCTTAAAAGAGTGCCGAAGAGACACATAGCTCCTTCTGCTGGCTCACCTTAATTCTTTTTGTTTTGGCTAAGTCACTTTTGTTTGTTGGGGCCATATGTCTGACCCTGGACACATGGAGGCTCAGCGCACATTTGGGACCTTCCTCCATATTTTGCCTTTGAAGTTGCACCAAGATGACACGTGAAGGCTTCCGGAAACCCTTCTATACTTAGTCGATTCAACAGTTGGCTCTGTCTCCTTTTCGCACCTAGGACACGTGGAAAGCTGGTACTCATTTGGGGGACCACCTTTGGCTTCGACCCTTGAAGGTGCGTCATTGAGACACATGGTGCCATCTGCCGATCCTTTTGTACTTAACTGATTTGGACCCACTCCTCTTTCTCCATTTTTGGCTGGGTCCCTTCTGCTTATTTAGGAGCAACTATGTTGGGTTTTGGACACGTGGAAGATTCATGCTTGTTTGGGGAATCGCTTTGCATTTCACATCTAAAGTTGTGTCGAGCTGACACGTGGTTCTTTCCGCTGGCCTTAAACCTTTCAAGAGCCGATTTAAATTTTTGAGGCTCTGAACACGTGGAGAGTTGGTGCTCATTTGGGAATTGTCCCTTGGGTCTCACTTCTGAAGTTGCACCAATGAGGCACATGGCGAGTTTGCGCTCACTTAGGATCCTGCTTTGAACTTGGCCTTTGGAGGTGCGTCATTGAGACGCGTGGAGGCTTCTGTCAGCTCTTTATACTTAGTTGATTTATCAGCTGGCTTTGTGTCCGTTTAAGACTCTAGACACGTGGAAATATGGTGCTTGTTTGGAGTCTCTGCTTTTGTGCACCATACCAAAAGTGTGCTGACGAGACACGTGGCACCTTCCGCGGTCCTTCTATACTCAGCTGATTTTGGCCTTGATTGAACACTGCCTTTCTTCATACAAGACCAAAATTCCAAAAGTGACCCGACGACCCACCTCACCACATCCAATCAAATATTTCCACGTACTCGTGGATGATGGGGCCAAAAATTGACAAGGAGATACGCCCGTCATTCATGACTGCAGAAAAATACAGAGGGGAAGTTCCACCATTTACACCTGAAAACAAACTGCTCCCCATGGAAAGAAAAACTGTAAACAATACCTTGCTCGATGCAATCCATGGCCATAGAATAAATATTTGACAATTTCATTCGAATGGAGGAAATAAGTTTCAAATATCCAGATGGGAACCATGCGGACTGCAAGATTCTAAATTAATAGGGAGACATTGCAAATGAGCACCGACTTCTTCAAAGCATGAATTTTTCTATCTCTCTAGACTTCTCACTATGCTCAAACATCTCTCAAAGGCACCAACTCAAAATTTTCAAAAGCTTGACTTAAAAAATGAGGGGAATTTCGAAGGTAACAATAGCTGGCTCTTTCTGGGGATGACTTGGCTAGGACAGAGGAACGAGGCAAGATCAAGAGCCATAGAAAAACTCTGGGAAAGTATACCAGTGCCTTATCCATTGGGAAAATAGAGTGAAAGGTAAAACCAATACAAAAGACAACAAACCAAAAAGGAAAGACAAAAACAAACAAAACACTGCACACAGTATATATAAAAGGACTACCTAATAACCTAGGACTTGAACAACTTCAAATACTACCCACTATAAGGAAGTGGGAGAGAGGATCCATCCATATAATCCAAGTAGAAATAATTTTCTCCAGCAAAGTATCTAATTTTGAAAGGACCAAGCCAAAGAGAATCAAACTTACCATGGCTTCCTTGAAGTTCATGTCCATTGTCCCACAGCATAACAATGTCTCCCACTTGAAAATTTGTGGGCCTAGCCTTCTTATCAAACAAAGATTTCACCTTCAGTTGATGAGTTGAGATCCTATCAAAAACATGCATCGTGTCTTCATCCAGCTTCTGAAGGTACATGATTCTCTTTTCCAGGCAACTGATGAAACTTGATTCCTCAATAGCCTTCATTAAGTGCAAGGCTGGTAATTCCACTATTACTGGTAGCTGAGCTTTAACACCATACACCACCTAAAATGGAGACATCCCAATTGCTCTTTTGGTTGTAATTTTATCTACCTAGAGAGCATCATAGAGCTTCTTGTGCCAATTCCTTTGAGATTCATCGAAAAGCTTCCAAACGATGGTTACAAGATTCTTATTTGTTGATTTTGCTTGTCCATTCCCTTGAGGATAATAATATGAAGAATGAGCAAGGGAAATTCCATAGCCATAGCATAAATCTATCATCTCAGAAGAAGAAAAATTGGAAGCATTATTAGTCACAATATTTTTTTGTACCCCAAACCTTATCAAGATGTTGTCCTTGATGAAGATACACACCACCTCAAAAGTAGTGCATTTGACTAGAATAGCCTCTACCCACTTTGTGAAGTAATTTGTAGCAGTTAGCATATGAGTATGTACAGCACTAGAAGGTGGGTTTATATTTCTAATGAAATACAATCCCCACTGTTGAAAAGGTTCATCAATCATTACTAGTTTGAGTGGTAAATCCACCAACTTAGGTATCCCAACAAAAGTCTGATAGCCTTCATACTTACCTACCCATTTTGATGCATCTCTGAACAATGTAGGACAATAGTATCCTACATAAAGGATATTATGGGAAGTGATAGTAGAAGAGAAGTGCCCCCCACAAGCCTGATCATGAAAAGATAAAAAAAACTTATGTTGCTCTTTTTCCACACATTTAAGGAATCTTCCATCTATGCCTCACTTGAAAAAAGCATTTTCCCATAATACATATTGTGCATTCCTTATCTTAATAACTCTCTTTTCCTTGGCACTCAAATGGGATGGACATCCTCCATAAGTAAGAAAATGTGCAATGTCAGCATACCACTCATCTGTTGAACTGAGGAAGATGACAACAAGGAAATCAACTACTTTTGTGGACAATTCTTCATCAACCCATTTAGCAATAAGCTCACACAAGCCTTTACCCCAAACTAGCTTAGTTGGCTTGATATCAAGGTCATATTCTTGGACCTTTACTACCCAATTACCTCTCTTATTTCCAAACTCTTGTTGTGTAAGAATAGACTTGATGGTTATATCAGGTACAAGCACAACAGAGTGAGAATTAAGAATATAAAAACAAAACTACTTAGCAGCTTTGACCACTGCAAAAGCATGTTTCTCCATCATAGTATATTTTAGTTCATGAGCTTTCAGAACATAGCTCATGAAGGCAATTGGAAGTTCATGATTCTCATAATTTTCCTCAGTTAGCATAGCAACCAAGGTATTCTCTGTAGCATAGCAATAGATAATAAAATCCTTGCTGAAATCGGGACATGCTAATATGGGAGTTTTAACAATGGATTTTTTGATATCTTCAAATGTTTCCTTACCTTCAGAAGACCAACTAAAGGTTTTCTTTCATTTTATCAATCAAGCAATGCTCATAGTTAGTTCTATAAAATCTGGAATGAATCTCCTCAGGAAATTTATCTTGCCAAAGAAAGAGTGAACACCCTTTTTACTTGTGGGAAGAGGAATCTTTTGGATTACTTGAACTCTTTTTGGATCTATCTTTATCCCTTCTTTGGAAATAATATGCCCCAGATACTTTTCTTCAGTAACACAAAAGACAGACTTCTTAGGATTGAAAGAAACTCTATGTTCTCTGCATTTTGAAAAAACTGTTTCTAGATGTTGAAGATGATCTTCCTTTTTTTGGAAAAAAATAGTCAAATCATCAAGGTACACAACAATACACCTTCCCTTAAGGCTTCCAAAAGCTAAGTCCATTTCCCTCTAAAAAGTATCACTAGCATTGATAAGACCAAATGGCATTCTCTTGTAGGCAAAGGTGCCCCAAGGGGTAGTAAAAGCAATCTTTTTCTGATATGGGGTACTGACTTCCACTTGATTTTATCTAGAGAATCCATCTAGCATTGACAACATCTCAGAGCCTGAGACAACTTGCAAATCTTGATCCATCATGGGGAGTGGATAGTTGTCTTTTAGAGAGGCCTGATTCAAATTCCTAAAATCCACACATATGCAAATCTCACCATTCTTTTTCCTGACAGGCACAATGTTGGAAATCCAAGTTGAATGATGTATAGGAAAAATAATCTTGGCTTTTAGTAACTTTTGGATCTCTTGAAAAATAGTATCAACAACCTTAGGATTATACTTCCTTTGTTTTTGCTTGAAAGGTTTGATCTCAGTTCTCAGAGGGATATAGTGTTGCATCTCCCTTGGTTGAAAATCCTTGAGATCATCATATGAATAGGAGATAACATCAGTATACTTCTTTAATAGGTTTACTTCTTTCTTCTTTTCTTCTTGGATGCAACATTTTCCAATATTCACCACCTTGGGTTCATCATTGCTTCCAATGTTGACCTTCTCATATTCAGCAGATTGTCGAGTCCCTTGAGAAGCTTCAGATTTGATGAACCTATCATGTTTTTCAAACATATCTTCTAGGATCACTAGTCCTATAGGGCTCCTTTGGGAATCTTGTTACCCTTCAACATAATACATCCATCCTGATCCATTTCTTACTTGATATCTTCCTCATTAGAGGGAACATATTCTCTAGGCAGAGTTTGAATTCCTTCAAAATATAACTGATTGAAGTTATCCTTAAGCTCCAAGAAAGAGAGAAAGTGTTCATCATCATTGAAAACATGTTAGTAGCTTGTATTATCTGGCACACTAGGCCTATGAATCATTTCAATGGTAGATTTCTCTTGAGAGAAATTTTGATGAGGAATCAACAAAGATCCAGAGATAGCTAGAGAATCAGCTCTAGTATACTTTTCTCTTGGCACAACATCAATTGAGAAAGCATCAAGGAATTCAATGGAAGCCCAAACAAGATTTCTATAATGTTTCATTCTCATATTCTTGACTTGGTAAATATCCCTTACCTATTTCACAATCAACTCTGAATCACCACGAGCACAAAGATTCTTTACTCCTATTTCTTTTTCCATGCTCAACCCAAGGATGAGAGCCCTTATACTCAGTTTTACTATTTGTATTTTCAAAATGTAGCTTGAAAGAAAATAGATGAATCTTCCCTTCTGGAGAGATTAACACCACACTAGCTCCAGAACCATTTGAAGAGAATCTTCCATCAAAATCCAAAGTCCAAATGCCATTAGGATCATGAATCACTCCCTTAGGGAGATTTTCCTCATCTTTTGACATGATCATATAGTTTTCATGCCCTATATCTTCATAGAGTATTTGTTATTTTGGATCATCAGTCTTTTGCACAATATACTCAGTTTTCTTTTCTGGCAAGAACTTATTCATTTTTCCATTGACTGGGATCAAGGCATGTGACCAGTCCATCTGAATTTCACCTCCTACCTTTTTATAGAAATTCCTACTCAGCAACATACCATATGAGGGAGGAATATCAGCTACGAAAATAGTGGCTAAGACCCTTTTTCTGGAAAAGCAGTGAAGGTGACTTGTGCATCTTTAATCCTTCTAACCAAAGGTACTTCTCTACTTTCCATGGAATAGCAAGAACCAAAGGCACGTGTTAGATTCAGGCCCAAAGCATGAGCTACTTTTGCAGGAATTACATTGTCTGATGCTCCTGAGTCTATAACACAATTACTAAGTTTATGGCCATCTATGAGGAGAGCCACATAGAATGGTTCAATTTTCTCATTAGGGGAAGTGAATGTAGCCACAAGGATTGATTGACGTGAGGAAGAGGGAGTGAGAAAAAGACCTTTAGAATTATTGGATGAGGCTTTAGATTTGGAATTGACATAGTTTACCATTTTAGCAAAGGCTTTTGGATAGGTATGGTAAAACTCTACCTCTGAGATTTGGATCTTGGTCTTTTTGAGGTGATAAACGATAATAAAAGACCCAGAGGTGAATGGGTCATCACTATTACGAATAGGAGAATATTTTGATTTATCAGTTTTAGGAGTTGAAGGACAAGAATTTTTGGAAACAGAGGTAGAAGGAGGAGGATTACCATTACTTACCTTTTGCATGGAGGCAGTGGGAATAGGGTCTCCTCTTTTAGCAACCACTAGAATAGTTACAGGAAACTCCTTGTATTTCTTAGCAGGTTGTATTACCTTTTCTTTTATGTTCATTTGCTCCTGAGTCATAACATCATATGACTCACTATTCATCTCTTCCACTCTTTCATCATATTCATCTTCATCATCTATACCTTCAGTGGTGAGGAAATGAAATTGAGATCCACCAAGCTCTTCTAGTTCTTCATCACCCTCTTCTTCTGGGTCTTCAAATTCTTCATTAAACTCCTCATCATCAAGTTCTTGAACTTCACAAGTTGCATGGACTGGAACCTTGATAGGTGGGCCTTCAATTGCCAATTTATTTTGAGGAGGTAACCGGTTCCTAGGCTGAAAATTCCTTCTTGGAATATCTTGATAAGGAGTATGTTGAGCCAACTACTTTTTGATGACAATGAGATCATTTGCCAACTTCTATACTACCAGATTTGAATTGGCTCCAGGAGAGGAAGAGGAGGATGCTTTAGAATTGGAGGGTTCTCTTTTTAGTTTACCAAATATGATTAAATCATCCTCAACCTCAATAGCCAAACACTGATCAACATCCAGAGTTGCAAGGTTATCTCTCCATAGTGTATAGCTCACTTTAGGTAACTGAGCATTGAGGAAGAAGCATTTTTTAGTTTGATCCACATGACGAGTGTTCTGTGGAATTTTTTGATGAGCTTGTTGAATTTAGCCACAAACTCCCTCATGGGTTCATGTGGTTCCTTCTTGATATGATAAATTTGAGCTAAGAGGGCATGCACATCTTCAAAAGGTTTGAAACGTTTCTCAAACTAAGTTGTCAAGCTGGTCCAATCAATAATTGACACAACAAGAAGATGATAGAACCAATCACTAGCATTATCCTGCAATGTCTCTACAAAGAGCCTGACAAAAACATCTTCATGGTCAATCCCAAGAATCCCACATGCAACACTGAAGGCTACAATGTGTTCATCTGGGTGTACCTTCCCATCACCTAAGAATTTAGGAAAACCTTTCCTACTACTCTTGGAAAACTCATGCAATGGTTGAGGAAGAGGAGGAGGCACAATCCGTTGTCCCTAAGGCAAAGATGCTGCCATTTGTGGGAATATTGTCTGAAGGGGAACTGAGACACCAGTAAGTATTAGAGAAAGAATATTAGGGTTGGGTTGTTCTAGAGGAATGCTATTCTTGGATTTTCTGTCTTTAATAGGGGGCGTGCTTGAAGAACTATTTCCTTTTCTCCTTCTTGCTAGAAGAAGAGGAAAGTTTTGTTGCTCCAGAAGTTGAAAATGAGGATCTTCAATCCCGAGAGCTTTCTTCCCATGTGTATATCGTAGATTCGCTCAATCAAAAATGATCTTAAAGTTGTTCTTTTAAAAGGGATATGTTTGAAACAAAATTCCCAATGGAGCCGCCAAAAACTGTTCAGTTTTAAAATGATACTTTGATCAAAACCACAGTCAGGGGACAACAAGTCCCTCCTCTTTATGGGAGAGGTTCCCTTATTGAAATCAAGCAACAAAGCTTATATACAAATGTACAATTTTCATCTTAAGACTGGACTTATGACATATTGAAATATTTTTTTACCAAAATAGCTTATCAATACAAACGAATGGAAGAAACTGAAGAAAGGAAAGAGAAAAATATATTAGTAATTTCACGAAATATAGATAGCAAAGTATAACCTTATACGTACTGAGAAAAGGTGAAACAGACTGGAATCATTCACATTTACAGGATAAGATATCATTTCATAAACACAAAGTTCCATAAATCATATCAATAAGAACAAAAAATTTCTTATTACAGAAGATAAATAATCCATAGATTTAAGGGAAGCAAGAAGAGACAATAGATGAAGATAGAGAGAAAGGGGAAAATCCTTTGTATTGATTGTTTTTTACTCTATTTACACTTCAAAAGTATCAGAGTCCAACCTTTTGGAATGAGCCAAGCTCTTACATTTATAGATGAAGCCAAGAGAGGAGAAGAAGAGAAGGAAAAATATCTGACTTGGCACCCAACTACCAACCATCAATGCCCCTGCAAATCCACCTACAATCTTTCAAATATGGTTCTGCATGTCTTTAGTGTGCTGAAGAAGGATGGAAGATCGGATCAGATTTGATCTAGTTGAAGCAGTCGCGTCCCGTATTAAAGGCTTGAGAGACATTTTCTATATTTTCACCCAAATCAACATATCCAGTCAGTTCCCCATGTCTGTTTGGCGTGTTGGATAAGAAAGGATGGAAATCAGATCAAATCTAATCTATTTTAAAGCAACAAGATCCCACATTAATGGCTTGAAATACGTTTCCTATATTTCCAACCATCAACTCCTACTGAAAACAATATTTTATACTTCCATGGTGTAGAGGATACCAAGACCTTTCCAACATAATAAAATTTGTCAAATTTCGAGCACTGGAGCAAAAGTTATGCTCATTTGAATATTTGAATCGAATTCATACAAAAATGGCGAAAATGCAAAAATGGATCCACAGACCCAAAATTGAAATTGTGCCTTTAGCACAAAAGATGAAAAAGTGCAAAATTTGCCCGTAGCCCCGTAAGCTCGCAACTTCACATTTCACATTTGGGTCTGACATGAGTCATTACATGAGTGGTAACAGAGTCGCGTCTCACTTTATAGTATTACCTCTTTTAGAAATGAGGCTCAAAACCTCAAAGTTCTCTGCCGAACTGCCTCTACGCTTTGAATTTTGATGTGGGCTCAACATTTGACTTTTTCCCTCTTGGAAACAAGGCTCAAAAGGCTCTGACGATCTATCTCCCTGCTTTGACTTTTCATGCGGGATTGATATTTGACTTTTTCCCTTGGCATGAGCGGGGCCGCGGTTCACTTTTTCACTTTACACCTTTTATGGAAACAAGGCTCAAAATCTCAAAGTTCTCCACCGGCCCACCTTGACTTTCAACGTGGGCTTAACATTTGAATTTTTCCCTTCATTTGGCGAAGGTTCTATGTCTGACCCGGGACACGTGGAGGTTTCCCGCTCATTTTGAGACTCGCTTTGTATTTGCCTCTTGAAAGAGCACTGAAGAGACACGTGGCTTCTTTTGCTACCTCACCTTGTTTCTTTGTGTTTTGGCTAAGTCCCTTTTGTTTGGCGTGGCCATATGTATGACCCTAGACACATGGAGGCTCAGTGCACATTTGGGGCCTACCTCCATAGTTTGCCTTTGAAGTTACGTCGAGATGACACGTGGAGGCTTCTGGAAACCCTTCTATACGTATTCGATTCAACGACCAGCTCTGTCTCCTTTTCAAACATTGGACACATGGAAAGTTGGCAATCGTTTGAGGGACCACCTTTGGCTTCAACCCTTCAAGGTGCGCCATTGAGACACATGGTGCCGTCCACCAATCCTTTTATACTTAACTAATTTGGACGCACTCCTCTTTCTCCATTTTTGGCTGGGTCTCTTCTGCTTATTTAGGAGTGACTATGTTGGGTTTTGGACATGTGGAAGCTTCATGCTTTTTTAGGACTCACTTTGCATTTCACCTCTAAAGTTGCGCTGAGATGACATGTGGTTCTTTCCGTTGACCTTAGACCTTTCAACGGACGATTTTACTTTTTGAGGCTCTGAACATGTGGAGAGTTGGAGCTCATTTGGGATCTGTCCCTTGGGTCTCACTTCTGAATTTGTGTCGATGAGGCACGCTGCAAGTCTGCACTCACTTAGGATCTTGCTTTAAACTTGGCCTTTGGAGGTGCACTGTTGGGATGCATGGAGGCTCCCGTCGGCTCTTTATACTTAGCCAATTTTTCAGTTGCCTTTGTCTCCTTTTCAGACTCTAGACACGTGGAAAGTTGGCACTTGTTTGGAGTCTCCACTTTTGTGCACCATACCAAAAGTGCGCTGAAGAGACATGTGACACCTTCTACGATCCTTCTATACTTTTCTGATTTTGTCCTCGATTGAACACTTCCTTTCTTCATACAAGACAAAAATTCCAAAAGTGACCTGACGACCCGCCTTCCCTCATCCAATCAGAGATGTCCACATACTTGTGGATGTTGGGGCCAAACATTGACAGGGAGATACACCTGTCATTCACGACTGCAGAAAAATACAGAGGAGGGGAAGCTCCACCATTTACACCTGAAAACAAACTACTCCTCGTTGAAAGAAGAACTGTAAATGATACTAGGCTCGATGCGATCCATGGCCATAAAAGAAGGATTTGATAATTTGATTCGAATGGATAAAACAATTTTCAAGCATCCAGACAGGTACCATGTGGACTTCAAGATTCTAAATTAATAGGGTGAGATTTCAAATGAGTACCCGCCTCTTCAAAGCACGAATTTTACTATCTCTCCAGAATTCTCACTCTACTCAAACATCTCTCAAAGGCACCAACTCAAAATTTTCGAAAGCTTGACTTGAAAAATGAGGGGAATTTTGAGGGTGACAACACTTGCAAAGGAATATAGTTTACATGTGATCACAAGAAGATAGAACAACAAGAAGACAAAATTATCTTTGCAAGTGGATGAAGTTAGATCAGAGCTACAAGATAGAAGTTGCATGCACATTGGACAAGACTTGCACTTCAAGCAAGGGATAAAATTAGCTAAAGTATTCACCCAAATTATTTATTATAATAGAAATAAAGTAGTCAACTACACTTTGACTAAAATATATTTTTGAATTAAAGCCTATTTTTGCCTCGCTGTAACAACATGATTATTTTATCCCTTTATCTATTCATGATAAAGGCTAATATTAGCATGCATGGTAGAGTACAAACTGTAGTCTATTTTTAGGAGGGGTGGATGAATTAATTTTGTTATATATTATGTGTATTAGCAAGGCACAAGAGATGAATTTTAGGATGTATGAGTGTTGAAGCATATTTTTTCTAGTTTTTTCCTTAAATGAGAACTAGTTATTACCTTTCCAATTATTAGCAGTGGTGTGTATCTTTTATTAGCTGTTGTGAATGTTGATTCCATGAATTAATTATCTTACCTTACTGCAAATCATGTAATCTATGCATAGTCTTAGTGTCCATGTTTAGCTTTTTGTGTTGTGATTTATCCCTCAATACGTAACTGTCTTGCCTAGGATTCTGTTGAAAACCATTATTTTGTGCTTCTGTGATTTGTTCTGAGTTTATTTTGCATGTACGTAGTCAAAACACTCAATCATTTTGGTGTATCACCCCATTTTAAATTTAGTTACAACTAAATTTTATCCCTTAAGACAACAAAACTACCCAAAAAATAGATTTAGGATACATCAATAAGGAACTGGCCTTGATACCGGAGACTCACCTCAACAATAGGTATACCCACATACCTAAAGTGTTTCCATTGTATCTAAGGAAGTAAGAGATACAGAAATCTTAGAACCCTTGTTGTCATCTCTCAAAAAGGGTACACTTCTGAGAGATAAGAGATCTAATTTAGACAAACAAAATTGTTTAGCCAATTACTTGTAAAGAAGCTAAGGAAAATATCCTTCCTCTCATTCCTGTGGAAAAAATTACATATTTTCCAATAGAATCTATTAAGGTTATTCTTCATGTAGAGGAGGTTTCTGATGGGTGGAAAACAATTCACAACAATAAAAAATCTATTCTCACGAAAATTGTTCCTTCTACCTACTTGTCTTTTTCATTGTTGTGCAACAATTTCTCTTTGGTTCTTGGTTTGGCTATGTTTTTAACTTCTCTATCATGCCTTCTTGTTCCTGGGTAGGGCCCCAAGTCAAAAAACCTTTATACTCAATAAATAAATTACTTTAATTTAGGGAAAGTAAATTACTCAACTGAATTAAGTTTAATTTGAGAAAATGCATTTAATCAAGAGAATTAATTTAATTTACAGAAAAAGAAATTAAACAATAGGACGTCATTTCTACAACTTAATAGACTTAACTTATTAGAAGATTTTAAAAAAAATAGAAGTAAAAGGAATTAAATAAATTTTCTCGTTAAAATCTTAATGGGAATTTTGAGCCCAATATACGGTAAAATTTTAACAATGAAAAATTTAACTTAGTTACGAGAAATGGTAATAGATTAAATGTCGTTGTTAGGCTTAATTAATTACAGGACCCTATTCTGGTAAAATTTTTAAAAAATCATGCATTGTTTTTAGTGGGTTGCACATTATGGTAAAATTTCAGAAAAAAAAATTCCCAAAAATTGTTCCCTATTTTTAGGGTCCATTTTGGGCACTAGTCGAGCAGGTGCTACAAGTCCATTTGAATGTGTTCGAAGTGTACTTTCTACTATTAAAAATTATTTCCCTTTGTTAAATGGCCAAATGAAGAAGCATAGAAGTAGTCAAAAAAATTATATTATAAATTACATCCAAAATAAATATCTAGCAAATTATTCTTAATGAAGGGCATTTTACAAGGGCATCATATTTCATATGGAGGATTGATTGATACATACTTGTAATGCACATGTGAGTAACTACTAGTTACACTAGAGTCAAGTCGTCATGTAATATTGGTTATCTTTGCTTTATTTGGTTCTTTCATGTGTTAGGTGTCAAAGTTATGTGTTCACTATTACTCTATAATTTGCCATTACCACATTAACAATTAATTTCTCTGAATTGTTTGATGTGCATAATATGTCAGTAACCATGATATAACATTTACTTCTTATTTTTCGATCATTAGATGTTATCTGCATTGTTTATAATGTATAGTGCTTATTTTATATGCTACATATGGTTAATACCTTGCATACTTTGGTTACATACTCTCTTTACTCGGAATAATTTATGATTAACAATCATTTCTCCACTTGAATGGAAAGGAAAACCAATAAAAAAGTGTGGAACAACTAAGATTTGGTTTAAGCAGAAATCAAATTTGCCAATACAAATGAAAATGAAAACCTGAGAAAGCAACTTTTACAAAGTATAACAATTGAAATGAGTTATTATCCTCTTTAAGCCAAGGAATCTATATTATGCTCGCAACACGTTCAACAGCTTCGTAGAGTTCTCCACCTGATTTCTTGTTGTTAACTTCTATCAGTAATTCGGAAAAGGTATATGGTTTGTAGCGTCGGGGATTATCTTTGTCGACGAGCTCTTCAGGGGCGTAAATATACGCGTCGAGTGGGAAGTTTAAAAAAAGGGGAAGAGATAGACGAGTCTGCCACCCTCTGAAAAGAACGCGGTGATACGCGCTGCGGTACTTGCCATTGCTCCACACCTGCAATCGAACAACGATTAATAAATCACCAAACGAAACAAATACATTACGAAAACAGAATTAATTTCACACCTTCATGGAATCCCCCACGTTGACAATGAATGAATCTGGAGTGGGCTTCACGTTCACCCACTGTCCTTGTTTGGAGCGAACCTCAAGCCCTTCCTTGTCATCATTGTAAACGATGGTAACAACACCTGGATCTGTGTGAGTAACCAGAGCCTCATCCCCCACACATTTGTCAAGAAATTTGAAGTTACTTATAAACAAATCCGCTGTGCACTTTCCAAAATTAGACTGGTAGAATACCCTCGGATCCAAACCCAGGGCTCCAATAATAAAAGTAGTGATCGTAGTCGCCAGATCTGATATTAATGTACCGTACGCGCCAATCACTTCGCTGTAAAACAATGAGAATACAAATCAACTGGTAACAAATACCATTAAGGAAAACAAAAAGTATAAAAATAAATTAACGTACCCGAAGATTTAGTTTCCCCAGTGAGACAAAGAAAAAAGGAAAAAACTATGAAATGAGTGACAATCATACCAAAAGTATGGGTTTCCCTCTTCGGGCCATATCTTTCGAGTAATTTCCTGAGTCATATCTGGATTGGGCATGGCGAGGAAGCTTATGTACTCTGCGCAAGGGTTATATTTGAGGGTATTATAGGTCGGGACTTTTTCTTTATACTCCAACGGCCTGGATAGTAAATCTCGGCTTACAGACAAAGCCTTTTGGAGAAGATCGGGAGGAAATCCGTGGTTCACCACGCGGAAAAACCCCCATTCTTCGCATGCTTCTCTGAGTTTCACTACGTCGGGATGATGAAAATAATCTCCGTCAAATTCCTTCGGGAACTGTGAAAGGTCAATCACGGCGAGATCAATTTCAGCCATAGCTCGGCTTCACAGGGAAACTTTAGGCCTGGTTGGAAATGAGCAGATTGCTCACTTCAACAAGTTTGGTTTCAATAAATAGATAAACAATATTCCTTCGGACACAATAACGTCACGGGCTTGAGCAAAATTTCTCGGACTTTTAATCATGTCATCCCAATTCCGATGTGACTCTTTTTGAAATAGCACGTTTTATTGCACGCCACTATTCTCATTTTCTGACGTACACGGCCCGCTGCCGAATGCACATCAGGCCCAACACCAGCCTGTAAAATTAAATTTTGGTGGAAAGCAACAATGCCAAGAGATAGAAAATTTATTTAAACAAACTAATTTATAACATAATATGCCAACCACCACAACCAGCTCTTGTTTTTAATAAAAATCTGCTGTAAAGTCTGCAAAAATGCATGTAAATATAAACTATTTTTAAATGTAAATCTCTAACTTTAATCTAAATTTCATGTGTAGGTAATATCATTCTTCAAATGCCATGGACCCAAAGTTTATTTTATTATATCGAATGACGTTTTGCTCAATGGTGAAGATGTTGGCTCTTAATGAGCCCACCAGGGTTCAATTCTCGCTGCAAGCGAAGTCAGGAGATACTGTTAATAAGGGATGAGGTTGGGATCGTGCCCCGAGCGAATTTGGCGGAATGGAAACCCCTCAGTCCTTGGCAACTAAGCCTAAGAATTTGTGCACCTAACATGTACAATTGTTTTAGATTCAATAAAAAAAAAAGAAAAAGTTTATTCTATTATGAGAGATTTGTTTAGAGAAGTTATTAGCTCTTCGTTTTCTTCACGTCCATCAAACATATCAAGTGTGTTTTTCAACTATTTCAGCTAAATGGTATTTGTATTCACAAATTGTGAATCATTATCCATAAAAAGAGATAGAGAGTGGTAGAAGTTTCCAAGACAATGTACATTGTTGAACTTAATACAACAAGGATGGGAAGAGGAACAAAATTATCGAGACATTTTATATCATCATCACTATAGAATGCCTTTTTCATTTTCTCAAATGCTTTTGTCAAAATTAGAACCTCATATACCAACCACAGACACAACTCATTTTGTTAGAGAATCAATACAGCCAAAAAAAGCTCTGTCTAGTTTTACATTACCTTGCCTAAGGAACTCCCACACATATAGTAGCGAAATTTTATTGCATAGGAGAATCTACAATGAGAAAATACAACATAGTATTGTCAATATTATCCTTCAACATCTACAAAATGATTATATAAGCATTCCATCTAGCAGTAGGTTACAAAAAAAATATTTACAAAGTTTCACGCTTTAACTCTACTTCCAATCATATGTGGTGCAATAGATGGCACACATTAAGTTATCATATTGTCCTAAACAACATTATAATCCTCTGAACTACTTAAAATGACACAATTTCCATAGTGTTTTGTTGTAAGGAATATGTGATGTTCAATAAGTATTTTGGGATGTATGTGTTAATGTTCCTAGTGGCACTCATGTTGTTCAATTGGAAATGCTTTGCAGTAAAGAGAATATTACAAGTTCGAGAAGTGTTGTCATCCCCTACATTTCAAATTGGAGGAAGCATAATCTTTCCATAAATAATAAGAGATTTTGTTTATCCTATTTCTACCTACTCATTGAAGCCATATAATAACAATCTATCTCCCATGAATAATCTTTTTGATAAACTGTTATCTAGATGGCATTGGAAGATTGAGAATGCATTTGCTATTTTAAAATGGAGATGGAGGTTTCTTCGAGATGTAGGTGTAGAGATGGATAAATTTCCCCAAATCATAGTGGCATGTTGATGTGATATATAATGTTTTACAAATGAACAATGCAGATGAACCATCAATCCGAGTAAATTCATGTCACAACTTAGTAACTCGATTGCATACTCAAATAATGGAAAGAAATCAAGGAAAGTCATAAAGAGACATTTTATTTGTCGAATGGAAAAGATAATATCATATTAGTTTGGAGCAATGATGTATTATTTTTTAAGATAATATATAGTATATATTGAAGTTGTGGACCAATGATCTATGCATGAATAAGATAAAGTGTTTTACCTCTATAAATTAACTTTTCCATTAGAACGTATGCATCCAATCTCTTTTCCAAATTTTCACGCTCAAGTCGCATTCTTCCTTGCTCTCTTTCTTTCATTAGTTGAGTAAAATGATGCATTCCTTTCTCCATTATTTCTCCCAAATCTTCAAAGGATGTTCTTTTTCTTTGTATATGTTTTCCCTCTATCCTCGATTTATTCAAGGAAGTTGATTGATTTGCACCCTCTTCTTCAATATCAATGAATGAACTCTCTTAATTTGATTTTCCATTCATATCTTTATTTGATGAAGTTGTTCTTGTGTTAACCCATTCTTTTCCATTGTATCCATTCGTAAGACAAATTACCTTTGGTGCTTTTCTATGATATAGTGGATGTCTTCATAAAACATTTATGTGAAAGGTGGTTCTCCTATGGTGTTTTCCAAATGTTTCTCTCTTTTCAAAGTCTTCCTCAACCTCTTCCACATGTATTTGCATTAAATCCCTTTCAATGATGTTCCACACCTAACATTTTGCAAGGTTTCCATGGTTTATACATTCCTACATCTCTTCAAATTTTAATTTTAATTCTTTCAGAGCATGTTTAGAAAAAAACTCCTCTTTGGATTCGTTTTTTATCTCCACATTAGTACTTTCATTCTCAAATGTTTAAGTTAAGGGTGTGATTTCCTTAACTTCAAAAACTTGTTTTGTAAAACTATCAACTCCATGATTAACATGAAGAACAAATTCTGGACCATTGTTTAATTCTTCAACATCAATTGGATTATTTAAATATATTTATAAATTTGGTTGTCTATATATCCATGCCCAAATTCAATATTGATACCTTGCAATTATTTATCAATATGTAAAATTTGTCAAACTCATGTATGCATTAATTGTAATATTTTTTTTATAGTACAGAAAAATAAGTTCATAATATTTATTTTGAGCAACATTATACATGACTGAAATATTAACAATATTAATAAAATACTACAGTGCATACCTTAAAATTCCTTTTCTCCGTTCTCTGTTTTACCTCTTAGCTCCTGCAATAACAATGTAATTTTCCATTGCAATCTGTATATGACGAAAAAAATGAAATTTCAATTAAAAATTCCCTTGCATCCGCGAAGTAAATGTTTGTAGGTGGCTATGAATATTTTGTAGGAGATATTCTAAAACATTGTATTTTAGTTAAGATCTTGCATTGAATATTGTAAAAATAGTATTTGCAATCACCAAGGAATGGGCTGCACCAAGCCTCGAGGTGATGCCCCATATGGAGCACTATTTTTCAATTTAACCCTGCTTTAGCGCCCTTTACACACGCATGTGCCCAATATTTGCACAATGCAAACGCGCGTGTGAACTAAATTTCTCACGCTTTTAAACCACGTCATCTCGATTCCCATGTGACTCATTTGAAAATGGTATGTTTTATTTGTTATCCAATACTTAATTTGAGTCATAACTCAACATCAAAGGGGGATTTCAGGATGGCTTAGAAACGAATAGTTTTCTCAGATTAACCAATAATAAATAGAATAACCATTGCATTGCATAAGTAGTAATATTTCACTCAACCAAAAATGGAACGCTTTATGTGTTGCACCATGTGATACACCCATGTCGAAATTTTTCACATTACTTAAAATAGGGAACCATCCAAGAGTTAAAGTAGATGCCCATTTAGACATTTTATTGATTTCTAACCAGAAAAACAAGCAAAAAAATTACTAAAACGCATCAAAGAATGGGAATTTTTTTTCCTCAAATTATCATATTGACGTTTACTCTATAAAATTAACCTTTTCAAATTTTTATACATATTTGATTTTTTATGGAGAAGTGACCTTCTGATTTGGGATTGGTTTCGTATGATTGTCAATTGAAGTTGAACTATTAAGTTGTGCTTATTCCTGAAGGAGCATGTCGATGTCAGAAAGGTCTTTTTTTGGAAGGGATGTTGTAATATACGTATATCAAACAAGATTATTATTAGTGATATAAATATTAGAATGTAGTGTCTAAGCAATTACTATAGAAACCTTGGCATGTTAGTTCAGGAATTTGAAAGGTTCCACTTGGAGAGCATATTCATGCATTTGAATTTTAATGTCATGAGGTTGTTGAAACATATCCCCACCAGATGGGAATAGGGTTGGACATGCCATATAAAATAAGTCCTTTATATAATAATCTTGAATGGGGTTAGAACTTAGCTGGGGCCAATCATCTAAGGATGGGGGCTATGAGCTTTTTTTTGCAATTATCACTTGATCTCTTCAAGATCTACGTGGGTGGAGGGAAAAAATGTAATAAACAAGGCTGAATTGAATGTGGTGATCCATATCATTGTTTGTTTAACTCCATATTTGGTACACGACAGTTATAACAAGGTAGGTGATTTCTTAGATATGGAAGCTAGCGTAGCAGAGATATCTTCAGCAATAGTGGGCAATATTTTAAGGGCGTCTTCATCTATGATGACATCCTTGTAGTATGGTTTGTTATGTATTTTTTATGTGAGTACATCACTGACATGCACCATACTTATAAAGCATTCATCTGGTTCTCCTTATGTTCCTAGTCTCTTAAGTGTTAGGATATCTGTCTTATGGGTGGAGGGGAAAGTAATGTAATATGTATGAAATGTCTTGGGGAAACTTATGGTATTCCCCCTATACATGTATTGTCCCCCATGAACGTGGGTAACCTGTAGAAATGGTTTAACTCTTACAATAAGAATTTATTCAAACTCTGTTAAAATGACTAGTTCTTTAGGTTGGAGGCCTTAATCCATGTTGTTCCAGGAAGATAATCGATGGCATTTTTTCTCATTAAAACACCTACATCACATAGGGCCATTTTTCTATAGTATTTATTTACATTCATGTGTATGATTCAATACAGACCAAGCACGTATGTTTACAAAATAAGGAATCCAACCCATTACAGGATCTCTTATGAATGTTCCTTTAATAAATAGGCACACTATTATTTTGTAGGTGGTCTTCTTGTACCAACGGAAAAACATGGGATTCTTTCATGTTACGATGAGATACATTTAGTCTTTCTTTCATTTCAACGTAGATGTGCTTCCATTTTTCATTTAGTGCATCTTTGGTTTGACTGTAGGCAAAACATAATGATCATGTAGTTCTTGTATCTGTGCCATTTACCCTAGATAGTTAAGTATATCTGAAATAATTTTTTTCATTTAAAATATGAAATAAGTATTATAAGGAACATGACCAAAGCATATGGAATGTACTAGATGAACTAGTTATGTAGGCATAAGTATGTTGTTAACATCTAATCTTTGCATGAAAATGTGTGAGATATCTAAACACAAGAATAATTACATCTACATGCTACACATAATAAGAGACTCTTCTTGGCCTACAAGGGCTCTTTTCTTTCTTCTAGAAAATAGCTTAAGGATCGGCATAATTTTTTTTTTCATATTATAATCAAGTGTAATGATTATAATTCATGTACATGAATTAAATGTTAATCTTGAAGAAGTTGTAGGATATCTAACTAACATGAAATTTTTGGTGTGTTATTCTTTCATGTTTATTATATTGGAATAATCTTATAATATTTTAATTCCATGTTTTCTTTATTGCAAAAATCATATTGACATTCAATTCTCTTTCTTTCCTAATTTAAATTTAGGAAATTTAGAATCTTGAGCATCTAGAAATTTTCAATCATCGCTGTAGATTTTCCTTATAATGATTGATTTTCAAAAATGAGTAGCAATGGGGTATCTTAGGGTCTAATCTATTCTCAAAACCTCCATGCCAGACTATATTTTTGACCCACTTTGTGTTATGTTCCAATTTTCTTCTTCAAGTTTTGTTTGCTTCTAGTGAAATTCCTAGAACTCTTTGAATCATGATCTTTTGTTTCTTTTTCATCTGGTCTGTGGGAGTATCATTTCAAGACATCATCACATCTCGAACACGTTTCACTATTCCTTCTAGGATCAGCTTGTTGATCAAATTAGTTGATAATATTTGGCAAGTTTCTCATGACATTGAACACATAAGGTTAATTTGTCATATGGCTCCCAACCCTTCAAATCTTTTAGTGAATCATCTGAAGACTCTTTCTCAACCAAGTCTTTGAATTTTGTGAAGATATCATCACCAAGTAGTATACTCAATCCATCATTTAATATATTTTTGAGGAGCTTGGATAGTTCATCATCAATGTCGTTGGTGACATCAATTTCTTCCTATTTGGCTTGTTAAAGCTTTTCACAATTTTTATGGTTGGTTGATCCATGTAGGTATTCGGTTTGGTAACCGACCCGTCGGTAACCATCCAACTACCTACTTCCCTCTTTTATTTATACACCAATTTACATTTTGTTTTTTTGGGGTTTTTGCTTGCTCTTCTCTTATTCTCTCTTTTGTTCTTGGGAACTCATTTTGAGTCTTCCCCGCTTGCACTTTGTATATTGTTTGGATTGCAGTCCCATTGATCTACTTTTGTGGTCATTTGTTGGACATCAATATATTTATCTTATCTTATCTTATCTACATTTTTTGTCTTCTATGAGTGGTTTCAGAGTGATTAGCATCCTTGGGTTGATGATCTCCTTTCACAGCCACGATCAAATCCTCGCCTCTTCTTATTATCAGTGCCCACAATTTATCGAGTATAATAATAGAGAGACTAATTTCACAGAGACATTGTTGGAATCAATTTGTGACAAATTTACTTGTATCATACAAAAAACAACAAGAGGATTTGTTTCTAAAAAGTGGGAGGGTAGGATTTAGTCCATGGTAGTCTAAGGGCATCTAAGTAACTGTCATATTTATAAAAACATTATCAGTAACTCATCTCATAACTGGAAATGTTACAGAGTGGCGCAAAATAAGAAAAAAGGGAAGAGAATGAAAGCATCAAGGAGAGGATCAAAATCCAGAGACAAAACTATGTCATAAGTATTTCTAAGCATCACATCCATCAATTGTTTGACGTGGAAGAAATTGTTGCTGCAGTGCCCACTCCTCTTCAACACTATTTCATTTTGATGTTGATATTGTTAGACTGATACTTAGAAATTTGAGTATTATATTTTGATCAATAGATGATGGACTATGCAGATATTTAGACTATTGACATTATGTGGTTTACATTTTTATTACAATGCACTAGATGGTGATGATAGAAAATTATATATGTTGAGTTGCGATATTATGATTTTTATACTAACATGTCATAATTTGGATGCATAGCATATGTTGGATGTTTTGAATAGAATTATGATTTTTTATGAATGCCAAAATCAAAGTAATTGTATGATGTCAGATGATATAATTGTTAATGTCGAATGATGATTATTGATTTTATATGTATATTGTCTCAATGTTGTTAATACGGCCAAAAGCCCAGAGAGGTATTTTGTTTGTGTTGCAGGACATTTTATCACATACATCAAAGTGGGATAGGAGAGCAACCACGGATGGATGTTGAGTGTTGAGAAACATAGCCAAAATTTGACAAATTATGTAATGTTATAGCACGTGGTGTTTTTACATGCCTTATTAGGAGGTTTCCCATGGGGGGTGACTTCACATCTGTGGCCATGGGGCGATATGTTTTCCCTTTTTATTTTAATTTTTGCATGTGCTTTATTTTTGTTTTATGTATTTAATTATTGAAATTGTTGTCATTGGATTAACAAGTAATAATGTGTCTTAGTTATGTTAATCATTCTTATTTCGTTAACTTGAATAGAGATGTGAGGAATAGATAATTTTGAGGTTAGGTGTCCTTGTTGTAAGTGAGATTTGTGTTGGTTTGTGTGTGATTTACTCCACCCCAACTTCAAAATTCGTGTTTTCACTTGGGAGGCTTTTTAGGAGGCTTGCGGGACAAGTTAAGCTTGTCTCATGCCTCTTAAACTACCCAACAACCCTACCTATGGGTTGGGGAGTTTATTTTTGACTTATTTATCCTTTTTGGAGTGTAAGAGGGTGAAAATAATTACACTTTAGTGCCCACTCCTCTTCGACATTGTTCTATCTTGATATTGATACTATTGAGCTGATGTTTAGACATTTGATTATGATACATTGATCAGTAGATGATAGATTATACTAATATGTGGATTATTGACACTATGATGTTATGTGTTATTATGATGCACTAGATAGTTATGTTAGATAGTTGATATATGTTTATTTTCATGATATGAATTTCCTACTGACACATCATGTTTTGGGATGTTTTGAATAGAATTGTAATCTCATGGAGTTATATTTAGAGTTTGACATATTGATGGAAAATAGAATTGTTAGATGTTGAATGATGAACATTGATTTAATATTCATATGTTATTGATGTTTTTAATATGGCCAAAAGGCCAGAGAGGTATTTGTTGTGTGCAAGAATTTTATCACAAACATCGAAGGGGATAGGGGACCAACCATGGAAGGATGTTGGGCATTGAGCAACGAGGCCAAATTTGACAACTTGTGTAATGTTTTTCTGTGTGTGTTTTGCTTGTCTTGTGTGGAAGTCTCCCATGGGGGCGGGGGGGGGGGGGGGGGGGGGGGGGGGGTGATTTCACATATGTGGCCATGGGGTGAATTGTGTCCGTTTCTTTAATTTTTGTATGTGTTTATTTATTTTTTGTGTAGTTAAATTTGGAAAATTTGTCACTTTATTAGCATAAGTAAATGTGTGTTTATTAGAATTAATTCTTCTTGTTTTGTTTAACCAAAGTAGAGATGTGATTAATAGTGATGTTGAGATCTTGTAGTCTTTATGTAAGTAGAATTTATGTTGATTTGGGAGTGTTTTACTCCACCCTGAATTTAAAATTTGGATTTTGATTTTGGGGGCACTTCTGGAAACTTGTGTGATAAGCAATACTTGTCCCATGCCTCTTAATTTGACCCAACAACCTCACCTATGGGTTGGGAAACATAATGTTGACTTATTTGTCCATTTTTTAGTGTAAGAGAAGGAAAATCATTGCACTTTATTTATTGCCCAATTTATTATGTCCCTTGAAAGCATGGTATGTCCCTTGAAAGCATGTTGTACAAGTTTGAGCCATATGGGTTGTCATAGTCCTTGCTTGTGCATTGATGTTTCTTGGTCTTGGTGTGTTTGACTTGAGTGTGGGGATGGGGGATGATGAAGTGGCATCCTACATGGATCCACCTCATCATCCTCACTTCCCATTTCTATTTATTTGTGATTTTTGGTTGGAATGGGAGTGAATTCCTCATTTTGCTTCTTAGCCGAAGCTTATGAGGGAGAGTCAGGTTTCACCCCCTGCAAAACAACCTGAATAATTTGACACACTGTGTAAGGAAATTACTAGTATAGTTCATATTATAGAGCAGACAATATAATACCAAATAACACAATATTTTAGAATAATGATCTCAATATGTAATTATAATAGCTTTGCCACTTCAAGGGGGCAACCTGCAAAACCATATAACAAGACTCAAATGCTCAAATGATGATGAAATACTACCTATAATCCCCTATATATACTATTCATATGCTATGGCCATCACCAAGGCTGACCTATTAAGCATGAGAAAGTATAAATGATATAATAAAATGATATGGTAAGCCACAAGTCGGCTACTCATATCCTAATAGAAGCAATAGGTTAAGCATGTAGCATGCCCTTCCCCTTCAAACCAATGTTGTCCTCAACGTTGAATAATCTTGGATGTTGCTGCAGAAAACCTTCATCCTCCCAGGTGGTGTCTTCTATGCTCAGATTCTTCCACTTGATCAGATATTCCTTAATGTCTCTAGTTCTCAACCTCTTAGTACGTGTTTGCAGAATCTTCTCTGGCTCCAAAATGATTCTTCCTTCCTCTTCAAGTTTTGGTAACTCTGTCTGGGCTTCAAATTTCTGTCCAATAACCTTCTTTAGGCATGAAACATGGAATACTGGGTGTATGTGTGAAGATGGAGGCAACTCTAGTTTATAAGCAACACTACCAATTTTCTGTAGAACCTGATAAGGGCCAAAATATTTAGGAGCAATTTTTTTTTCCTTTTCTATTGCTTTAGGGACATCTGTTTGTAAGGCTGGAGAAGTACAAAAACCCAGTCACCAATTTCAAAATGTCTTTCACTACGGTGTTGATCTGCTTGTTGTTTCATCCTGTTTTGTGCTAATGCTAAATTCTCCTTCAAACTAGCCAAAACCTGTTGTTGATGTTGAATGTGTTCCTCAACATCTCTGACCTTAGTTTACACCCTCAAGGAGGAAGTGATAGAAGGTGGATGGTAACCATATAATGCTAAAAATGGGGTCATTTGAGAAGAGGTATGAAAATATGTGTTATACCACCATTCTACCTAAGTGGTAGCCATTTAATCCACCTTTCTTGCTTATCTGATACAAAACAACGTAAATACCCCTCTAAGAATTTGTTGACCACTTCTGTTTTCCCATCAGTTTGAGGATGATAGGATGAACTGTGAGCTAGCTGAGTACCCAAACATGAAAATAATTCGGTCCAAAAATTACTTGTGAAAATAGGATCACGATCACTCACAATTATCTTTGGGGTTCCATGTAGCCTTTGAACTGTCTCCAAAAAAATAGTTGCGACTGTACTGGCTGCAAATGGATGTGATAGGGCGCAAAAATGGGCATATTTTGTGAGCCTATCCACAATCATGAAAATAACATTCTTACCCTCTGAACAAGGCAATCCGGTGATGAAATCCATGGAGACCTCCTCCCATCTCTGGCTAGGAATTGGTAAGGGTTGCAACAGACCTAGTGTCTTAATTGTTTCCCCTTTGTTCTGTTGGCACACTAAACACTCTGATACAAAATTTTGTACATCCCCCTTGAGTCCTTCCCAAAATAATTCTCTTTTTATTCTATGATATGTCTTCAAAAACCCAGAGTGTCCTCCAACATGTGAGGCATGTAGCTCTGTAAGAATCTTATGCTTCAACTTAGAATCTTTACTCAAGTATAACCTATCCTTGTACCATAGGGCATTACCTTTCCACTCAAATTTGTTAGATGTCATAGATCCTTTCTTGATATTCTGTATTAGAGATTGTGTATCCTTATCTTGATTCCATTCCAATCTTGCTTCCTCCACCCAATCAGCCGTCAACATGGACATTCCACATAGTAAGGCATCTGCGGATGTATCCCTTCTAGACAATGCATCAGCTACTACATTTTCTTTACCCTTTTTGTATATGATTTCAAAATCATAACGCAACATTTTTTTTACCCACTTTTGTTGTTCCTCAGATGATAACCTTTGCTCTAAAAAGTATTTGAGACTATCGTGATTAGTTTTTACCTTGAAGTGTCTACCCATGAGATAGGGCCTCCATTGCTTGACTGCATGAAGAATAGCCATCATTTCTTTCTCATAGACAGGTTTGAGAATATATTTTCCTTTGAATTGATGACTCTCAAATGCAATTGGTATTCCTCCCTATATTAGAACTACTCCCAATCCTGATCCTAAAGCATCACATTCAACAATGAAGGTTTTTGAGAAGTTAGGAGTAGCCAAAACTGGGGTGCTGCACATGGCTTCCTTCAGCTTCTCAAAGGATTTAGTGGCTACGTATGTCCAATGGAAGGCATCCTTCTTTAGCAATGCAGTGAGTGGGGTTGCTATTCTACCATATCCCCACACAA
This sequence comes from Taxus chinensis, assembly GCA_019776745.2. Taxonomy (NCBI): domain Eukaryota; kingdom Viridiplantae; phylum Streptophyta; class Pinopsida; order Cupressales; family Taxaceae; genus Taxus; species Taxus chinensis. The sequence goes on from CM034147.1 coordinate 237,523,391, forward strand.
ATCTTCTGTAGTACCCTGTTAGTCCTAGGAACCCACACAGATTTTTGAGATTTTTGGGCCTTGGCCATTCCACCATAGCTTTGATCTTCTGAGGATCAACTTTGATGCCTTCATGGGATATAATATGACCCAAATACTCTACCTCTTGTACACCAAAAGAACATTTGGATGGCTTTACATACAGAGTATGTTTCTCCAAAACTTCCAACACGTTATTTACATGTTGTAAGTGTTCTTCCCATGTCTTACTGTAAATCAATATGTCATCAAAGAAAACTAATACAAATTTCCTTAAAAAAGGCCTAAAAATAGTGTTCATCAAGCTTTGAAAGGTTGAGGGCGCATTTGTAAGACCAAAAGGCATTACCAAAAACTCATAATGGCCCTCATGAGTCCTAAAAGCTGTTTTATGAACATCTTCCTCTTTTATCCTAATTTGATGGTACCCCGAACGAAGATCTAATTTTGTGAAATAAACAGCACCATGCAATTCATCAAGTAAATCATCAATTACTGGAATAGGAAACTTATCTTTGATGGTGTACTTGTTGAGTTCTCGGTAATCTAGACACATCCTCCATGTTTCATCCTTTTTACATACCATGACCACTGGTGAAGAATATGCACTCTAGCTATGTCTGATGATACCTGCCTTCAACATTTCCTCCACCATTTTCTCGATCTCACTTTTCTAGGAATATGGGTATCTCTATGGTCTGATGTTAGGTGAGCTCCCTGGAATCAACTGAATGGCATGATCATGATCCCTAACTGGTGGTAGTCCCTTTGGAATTGCATCAAAAACAGATGAGTGAGCATCCACAATCTTCTAAGAGGGTGGCATTGAAGACTTGTATTTTGTACTTCTATGGAAAATAGCTTTGCTATAAAGCCATCCACTCCTTTTCTGAGAACCTTCTGCATCTAATGAGAGCTAATAATCTGTGGAGACTTAGCTACCATCCCATTCAATTGTATTGTCCTTCCATCTGAATGAAATCGCATGAACAATTCTTGGAAATTCATCTCAATAGTACCTAAGGTTGTGAGCCATTGGACCCCCAAAACAATATTTACCCCTCCCATAGAAATAGACCAAACATAGGTGATTCTAACATGTAGTCTCCCATGGAAAGCTTGATACTATGGCACTTTCCTGTGCACTTGACTGGCCCACCATCCACAATCATGACTTGCATTTCTAGAGTTGGATAAATACAACAATTGAGGCAGGCAACTAACTTACTATTTATGAAGTTATGAGTACTCCTCGAGTCAATCAACACCGTCACCTTCTATTTTTTGAGATAGCCAATAACCTTGAGTGTTTGAGGAGTACTAATACCTGACAATGCATGGCAAGAAATTGTAGGTTGGTGATCCTCTACTTCATCTTCTAGTGGTTCCTCAGCCTCTCCTATAATTTCAGCTTCCTCATCATTCTCGTTACCTCCGTCAATATAGAACAACTTCTTCTCAACACATTTATGTCCCGGTCCATATTTTCTATCACAGTTAAAACATAATCCTTTTGCTCTCTTTTCTTCCATTTGTTAAGGAGTTGGTCTAATTGGCCTAGCAAATGAAGGGGAAGAGATACTATGGTCTCTGGGATTAATGAAAAGTGACCTCCTACTACAAAGAATTTTTTCCTCTACACGATGTGCCATGATAATAGAATCAGACAAGCTTGATTGGATTAAACATCTGTACCTCATGCTCGATGTGGTCTTTAAGACCCCCAAGAAACAATTCATTCAGATTCTCTTCTGGAATATTCTCCACCCTTAAGGATAGGTTTTGGAATTGATGCACATAATCTTTGATTGATCCTGTTTGCTGTAACTTTGCTAATTGTACTAAAGTATTTCTCTGAAACACTAGTAACTATAGTGCAATTGCAACTCCTCGGTAAAAACTGTCCAAGTGACACCTAGACCATTCTTCTGCCTCTGAGCACATAACCAACGATACCAAACAAATTGGTCGGGGTTCAAGATATAGGGATGCCAATGTCACCTTTTTTCATGATGGTGTTTTATGTAACTCAAAGAAGTTCTCCAATTTGATTCATCCAATTCAAGGGATCCTTACCATCAAATTTGTGCATATCCACTTTCAGCATCATGTTCTAGTGGTTGCAAATAAGTTTAATTCTGATGGGACTGGAAAAGTGATCCAATATGGTTAGTTTGTCCATGATTTTGAATTGAAGGTCCTCCTTGGTTGATATGGGCCGAATTTGGGCCATACTGGTTACCCTTTACATGTTGTATGATATCATCCAACCAATGATTGATTTGGGCTATGTCTCCTTTAGAGGCCATCTCAGATTGTACAATTCGCAACTCACACTCAAGTTGGAAAACCTTATGATCAACTAAGGTAAACCATAGTGCTAAGTAATATTTATTTACCCCATTTGACTCCATATCTTCAATCACTACCCCATCTTTATCTGGGGTTTTACCCGGAGTAACCGGATTCTTTTTTGCTCTTGTGGAAGGCCCTGCCATGATGTCAAAACTTAGGGTTTAGGGTTTTGATACAATTTCGGGCCGAACAGGAAAAAACACAAAGAATATACTAATACTATTTTTTTGATACCTTTCCGAAAATGTAAAGAACTTGAAATTTTTCTACAATTTTCACCTCTAGGGAGTGATTTTATGAAAAACCCTAAATTTGTAATAACTTTTGCAAATTAAATTTAAAAAGTCTGAATATTTCAGGGAACCTTAATTGAAATTCTTCTCAACTTTGGTAAAAACATTTCCCATCAATTCGCTTTGGTTCGAAATATGAGGCGGAAACAAAAAATTAGGGTTTTTACCCTAATTTTGGCCCAGATCGCAGCTCTGATACCACTTGTAATGAAATTACTTGTATAATTCAGATTAATAGAAATATTATAGCACCAAATAACACAATATTTCAGAATAATGATCTCAATATGAAATTATAATGGCTTTGCCACTTCGAGGGGGGCAACCTCCAAACCATATAACAAGACTCAAATGCTCAAATGATGATGAAATACTACCTATAATCCCCTATATATACTATTAATATGCTATGGCCATCACCAAGGCCGACCTATTAAGAATGAGAAAGTATAAATGATATAATAAAATGATATGGTAAGCCACATGTCGGCTACTCATATCCTAATACAAGCAATAGGCTAAGGGCGTAACACCCATCTATATGGACTACTCCTCTAGAGATGCCTCATATTGGAGACCCAACTGATTAGCTATTTGTTTGGGCATCACAGAACTACTAACCCCATAATCAATCATACAATTGTGCACCAATTTGTTCTCCAATAATCAATGAGACATAGAAGGGAGGAGGTCTCAGGTTTTTACCTTGTTGTTCTCCATGGTTCCTCCTAGGCATGAACTGCATTGGCAAACACTCTTTCTTGCTGGTTAGGGGGGTGATTTGAACTTGAACGATTCTGCATGATAGTTCACAATAGATCCCTCTGCCCCAGAATGGCCAGTGACTCCCATAGAGAAATGTTCACACTTGTCTTTTTCATCTACTCAATAATATTGAATGAGCCATCTTTTTGTTACCCCTTCCCAGACACATTTCTTTCTTACACATGGGCTATTACAACCATTGCTTGACTTGGTTTGGGAGGTAAGTCTAGATTGGTTCAACATGTTGGGAGTTATACTTGGAGCACCAGGACCCTGTGGAGTGATGGAAGGTTGAGGGTCACCTGAGCTCGGTGGCTGATCCTCTCCAATATTTCTCTTTTTAGACCGTGTATTAGCAGCTACACTTTGAGAAGGGAACTGATTCATCCCACAGAAGTCTTCGGCCTGCCAGTTTACTAGCATAGTTTCATTTGGGGGTCCACCTTATTGAGCTCCTTGTTGTTCATCTTCCTCTTGGTCAAATTCTTATGGTGCCATACTGGTTTACACCATCAAGGCCTGATGTATAACACCATTAAAGCATGTTGATTGGTTATGTGGCTATCTGCATGGAAAACACCAATCATATTCTTGTGTTATATTGTTATGTGTAGGAACCAATGCCCTTGATGTTGAAGCTGTGTTAGGATCATACGCCCTGAAAGCTCTAGCAGCTTGGGGCTGTCCTTGGTCCTGGATCTGATTCACAGTCTGAGGGGGTGGCCTATTCTTGCTGATACAGGGGTTTGGCTTGATATGGTCACTAGCTCATGAGCCTGTGGCTGGTATGGCCTGAAACTTTGCGCTTGTTGTCTTTTAATGGTCACTAGCTCATTCCCAAAGTTCTTAAATTGCTTCATTACCACTTCCTGAAACTCTTTATCAGTATTAGATGATGAAGTGGAAGACTCGGCTAAGCTTTGATTCCTAGGGGTGGGTATAGGAGCTAATGTATGCACTTGGCTAGTATTTGGGCTTCCTGACTCAGGATACAGAGGCATGGATGGCCTAGGAGCAATTTTTCCAGCTTGAATCAAATGGTTGTTAGCCCCTATGGAGAGGTTATAAGCTGCAGGTAATGTAGTGCCCCCCCTTGACTGGATCATCAGAGAAATATCATAATTTAAAGCCCTAAGAAAGTATAAGAAGACACCTTCATTAGTGGGATTTACTGTTGTTGGAATCCTATCCCAGGTACCCTAGAATCTGAGGTTGAAATCTATCAGCTGCTCATTCGAGCTACTCTTGATTGTTGTTAGTTGCTCCAGCTTTGATTGTTGTTATTTTCTCCAACAAAGACAAGTTATCACCTTTTTCCCCAAACTAATCGTGAAGATCCGTGCACAGCTGGTTCCAGTTCTGGATAGATCCTGTTGTAAGACTCATGAACCATTGTGAAGCTTTCCCTTTGAATGAAGAAGCGAGCAACTTGACAGCAATGTCCATCTCATGGATCTTGTGGATTGTACAGATATTTACAATATCTTGGACATGGTCACTAGGAGAAGTTTGATTTTCCCCTAGTGAAATGTGGGATGCTCTTTAGTGCTGCAATCGGGAATGGGTTTTGTGCAATCAAGGCAAGTGGAATACTATCGGTGAAGTTGACATATGGATTTGGTTGTGCCATTCTGATTGGCCTAAGAACCCTTGCAAACTGAAAGAAAGGCCTTGCAGGTGGAGAAGTTGACAAGGTTCTTCTTGGTGGAGATGGAGACCTCTGGAATTCTTCTTGGTGGAGATGGAGACCTCTGAATTCTTCTTGGTAGATATGGAGACCTATAAATTCTTCTTCCTCTCCTTTCTCTGTCTAGGGATAGATGCAAGTATTCAAATATATCTTCTTTCCTTTCTCTAGACCGGGTTTTTCTCATGAATCTCCCAAGCCTGGGCTGCTGAAACTAGTAGATTTGTTTCTTTTAGAGTCGCCAGATGTATAATTTTAAGGCTACTTAAAATCCAGAATCACAACAAGTGTACATTAATTCCTACTGTAATAAGATGGAGACTTCTTAGTCCCACCAAGTGTGCCAAAGCTGTTAATGCAAAATCACAGCACCCCCAAATGAGTGTCTAAAAATCTTACTTTTCTAAGGCAGACTCATTTGGTGTGATTGCATGACATTGAACTTTCCCCAAGGTGTGGGACCTTGCAAAATGGGAAAGCTCTCCAAATTAAAGGTTGGTTCCTTATTCCTCTATTTAGGTGCATACGTAGAAACTTACAGAGGATATGTTCTTAATCCTAATCTAAACTTTACCAAGGAGACAGGGATAGAAGGAACACAAGAATTAAAACAAAGCTAAACTACGAGGTGATGCACCAAAGGAATGATGAACACTTGTTTTGCTAATAGACACAAACCTTTTTTCCAAAAATGCATACAATAAATAAGCATAGATAGCCAAATATGTAATGGGAGACCACATGAAAGCAAAAGAGACAAGAGAGGATCTAAAATTGATCATAGACATGTTTTATTGCTTTGTAGATTGATACAGTCCATTACAAGGTAGCCAAGAGGTAGAAACATTTATTACAATTTTAGTAGAAGGCCTGAACCCCGTAGATTTACATAGATTTGTTAGAAGGAAGAGGGATCCTGCAAAACAAAGAATGTCCAACCCTTAACAAATGAGCCAACTATTGGCATTTATCGATGAAGCAGAAAATGCAGAGGAGAGAGAAATGTGAGAAATTGATTTGTAGGTCCAACCACCCAACAAGATCCATTAAAATGGCAAGTGCATCCTTCAAAAATCTATGTTTTCCAATGTATTCGACCATGCTGGAGAAAAATGGGTGCCATATCGCATTAAATTTCAGCGGTTAGATGTTTGTTCTATGTTTTTTCCCCGTGCCTGGGACTTTTCTTTATTTTTCTTCACATTAACCTCCTCAAAATTAAAGTTTTAGAACTCCAGTGGCATGGGTGAAACCAAGATCTTTCCAACAACATCAAATTTGTAATATCTCGAGCCTTGAGTCGAAAGATACCGCCCCTTGAAGTTTATAATCGGGTCCCTACAGGAGGGCGGGAAAAATAACTTCGCAAAATGGGTCCCCTTTTCTGATATCAACCTACATGGCACCCCAGATTGGAACAAAATCAGACCTACTAGTCTTTGCAATTTATATTTTTCCCTTTCCTTATGATTCCCTACTTTGGATTTGACTCGGGCCAAAAAAATGCTAAATTTTTCCTTGGATGGAGTTCCTGGGCCATTTTGTAACTTTTAACCCTTGAATCAACACCATACTACACTTGACATTCTTAACTTACACCTTTATACTTAACCAATTTTAAAGCCTTTTTTGCTCCTACCTTTTGACTCTGTTTTCTATTATGTGGGATCGTGGTCGATCCAATATTTGGCACGTGGGCGAAATATGGATAACAACACAAGCATGCAACAATCTTCCAAAAACTTCTTCAAAGCAAGAGCTCCCAAAACAGCAAGGAATTTTCCCAAGAATGAAGTCTCCAAAATGAAGCAACCCCAAAACAAGGCAAGGAATTTGAATTTTATAGAAGAGGGAAGGGAAGAGGATGAGGTGGGTCCATGTAGGATGTCACATCACACATCCACATTCAACCCCAACCCCAAAATTCAACTTCATTCTCCAATGCATAATAAATAGGTGGGTGAATAATATGATAGTTTACTTACACACTCAAATCCAACCCACACCCCAAAGGACTGAAATTAAATCATGTAAGAAAAGTGCAATTAAAACCTACAATTTACCTTCTCAAAAAGCATTATAAAAGTCTAATCTCAACTCTCCAACCATAGGTATGGTTGGTAATTAAATTTAAGAGGTATGGGACAAGTTTAACTTGTCCCACAAGCCTCCAAAATCAACCTCCAAGGACAATTTCGAATTTCCAAGAAGGTGGAGTGTTTCACACTCAAAATTTAACTTACACATCACTTACACATCCCTTACAACACTTTAATTCAAGGCCAACAACTCTAATAATTACTTTCTTAAGACATATTTTAATTAATTAACTTAACAACATGATTACTCACAATATTTACACACCATTTAATGAATTAATGAAAGGGTAAACACATGCAAACATAAACAAAGGAACCAAAATAAAATAAATACACATAACCTCTTGGTCACATTTAAAGGTGATCCCCCCATGGGAATCCCTAACACACAGAAACACGCACAAACAAATACTAGTTGCCATGGTGACCTTGTTGAATTCATCTAGAATTCCAATGTGGTTAGTCTCCAATCCCCCAATGTTTGTTGTGATATTTTAACCTGCAAAACACAAATACCTCCTTCAGCTTCGTGGCCATATCAGAACATCCAAAATAATATAAATAGAATTCCCAAAATCATCTAGATATATGAATCACAACAACATCAAAGCAATCTAACAATATCATTTACAGTTTTATCAACAACTATATCATCATCCAATAATTTCCATTTCTATGTCTACTCACAATATCCAAATATCACATGTCTGAACAACATCCATAATATAACCATGTCAAACAATATATCATCATCAATATCCAAAATGCCTCTAATAATCATCATGCATCATAATTAAATCAAGTCAACAATAATCCATGATCTCACATCTAACATCATACCATAATAAGGTAATCATGTCCATAATATAATCAGCAGTATCATGATTAGTATCAAAAAGGTGTCAAAGGGAAGTGGGCACTACATCCCCCTCCCCTTAGACTCGACTTCCTCTTGGAAGTCACTGGAACAAATGTGGAAACTGAACTCGTAGCAAAGTAGCATCCTCCCATGTAGCTGCAGTCTCATCATATCTGTCCCACTACACCCGGACCTGATCAACCTCTCTACCTCAAAGGCCCAGGGTCCTGTGATCTAGGATGTGAATGGGCTCCACCATCACCTGCCCCTGATCCTGCACCTACAATGATGTCCAATCTAACACATGAGAAGGATCTACAACATATCTCCTAAGAACTGAAACATGAAACACATCATGTACACGAGACAAGCTAGGTGGCAATGCTAGACGGTAGGCCAAAGGGCCGATATGCTCCAAGATCTCAAAAGGACCCACGAATCTAGGAGCTAACTTAGAACCTTTTCCATAATGGATAGGGCTCTTATGTGGCCTGACACGAAGGAACACCTTCATGCCCACATCAAAACTATGGTCAGTCCTATGCTGATCTACATACTTCTTTTGCCTGTCCTGTGCCTCCTATAGTCTCTATCTGATCAAAACCACCTGCTGCTCCATGTCCTACAACAAAGCTGGTCCAAGAGAAACCCTGTCCTCTAACCTGTCCCAACTAAGAGGTGTCCTGCACTCTCTACCATACAAAGCCTGAAAAAGAGCCATGCCTATAGAACTCTGAAAACTATTATTGTAGGAAAACTCCACCAAGTATAGGTACTCCTCCCATCTAGACTACTGATCCATCACATACATCCTGAGCATGTCCTCTAAAATTTGATTCACCCACTTTGTTTGTCCATCTGTCTTGGGGTGATATGTTGTGCTGAAATTGATCTTCATCCCGAGGGCATGCTGCATGGTAGTCCAGAAATGAGAAGTATACAAAGGATCGCGGTCACAAATAATCTTCCACAGAATCCCGTGCAACCTAAAAATCTCATCCAAATATACCCATGCCACTGCACTAGCTGTATAAGTGGTCTTCACCAGAGAAAAGTGAGCCACTTTTGTCAATTTATCAACCGTGACCATGATGGCGTCGTGGTGATATCTCGACATCGGTAGCCCAACAATGAAGTCCATGGAAATGGTGTCCCATTTCCACTCCGGTATAGCATGAGGAAAGAGAAGGCCAGCTGGATGCTGATGCTTGGCCTTTACTTTCTGGCACTCTAAACATCGTGACATGAACTGGGCCACGTCTCTACGAAGTCCTCTCCAATGATACAACTATCTCAAGGTGGCGTGCATCTTCTTCACCCCAGGGATGGGCTAAATAGGGTGCACGATGTGCCTCCACCAAAATGTCTTTCCTCAAGCCTCCATCTCTGGGAACATAAATCTAGCCTCTGTGCCTTAGAAACCATCAAACTTCCCTTCAAGGGGTCTCTGATAATTAATCTCTACTCGAACTGCAATGTAGAAGCTGTTAAGAGGAAGCTGCTGAAGAATCCTGCTCTGCAAATTTGTGCTCACTGAGGTGGCCATAGCCACATATCTCTGTCTTCTGAGAGCACCTGTCATCACATTCTCCTTCCCCTTCCCATGCTCTATCTCCATATCATACTCACAAAGCAACTTCATCCAATGCCACTGACGAGCGTTGAGATTCTCATGAAGAGGTGATGAAGACTCGGGTGATTTGTCCTGAGTGTGAATCTCCGACCAAGCATAAAGTGCCTCCATTGAACCAAAGCATGAACAACTGCCACAAGCTCAAGATCATGAGTTGGATAATTAAGCTCTTAATCTTTTAGTTTGTGAGATTTAAAAGCCACTACTCTGCCCTCTTGTATTAATACACCTCCAAGCCCTATTAAAGAAGCATCCGTGCAAATGAAAAACTCACCCTGTGGATCCGGCGCTGCATGAATAGGTGTTGTAGTCACTCATTCCTTTAGTGTACTGAAGGCCTACTTGCACCTGTTTGACCAAAAAAACTTCTTCCCTTTCCTCTGAAGGGAAGTGATGGGGTGTGCAATCCGAGAGAAGTCATGAACAAATATTTGGTAATAACCTACTAATCCCATGAAGTTTCATACCTCAGTCACAGTAGTGGGTGTTGGCCAATCCATGATAGCCCTAATCTTGGAAGGATCGACGGTGATACCTTCCCCAAAAATGATATGACCCAAATACTGCACCTCCGTCTGAAAGAATGCACACTTCTGCAAGTTCCCGTAAAGCTGCTGCTCCCGAAGACACTGAAGAACCTGGCGAAGGTGCCCCTCATGCTCCTCACGCATACGTGAGTAAATCAAAATGTCATCAAGGAAGATGAGCATGAAGTGGTCTAAGAAGGTCCTAAATACCTCATTCATCAAACTCATAAAGACTGTGGGGGCATTAGTTAAACCAAAAGGCATCACTGTGAACTCATAGTGGCCATATATCGTATGAAAGGTTGTCTTATGAATGTCTACCTCTGAAATCCCAAAATGGGGTTATCATCTAGCAATGGTCCACTAGACCCATCCTCTGAACTATCACTTACTGCAACAACATACATCTAACAACCCCGTCACACACACCGCTTAAGCTACATAGTAGAGATGGTGCGAATAGAAATGGGTCTCCTGACCCCTGAAATCACTGACTCAACTCCCAAATCATCTACACAAGATATAATCTTGTGGTAACAATCCACTCTAGCCCTGTGTACAGACAACCAATCCATACCCAAGATGACTCCATATGAGCCCAAAGGAAGGATACAAAGATCCAAGGTAGTGGTGAAAGGTCCCAAATCTACCACACACTCCTTAACTAAGGAGTCTATAGAGATCTTGGCTCCAGAAGCCATCTCAACATCCCAACTATGACCCTTCCTAACTGCCACCAACTTGTGTCACTCGACTACAGATGGTTCAATAAAAGAATCAGAAGAACCAAAATCAAACAGAATGGAGGTAGGAATACCACCAATGTTACCTGCAGTCTCAATAACTATACTCTAATGCTCTACCTCACAGTTCTCAACCACTTCTTACATCCTATGACTGCACCCCATATCACCAACAGTAGGCTCTGAGATCTGTGTCTTACCCTTGTTATTAGGGTTATGTGGGTAGTCTCTCCAAAAATGTCTAGTAACACCATAACCAAAAAAACTACCTAATCCTCTCCCTTGTGTAGCAGGTCCGACCGGTACTCTAGAGGTCTGTGGTGTGGATCTTGATGATCTGAATGTGGTCTGCTGAGGTCTCTGCTAGAGAGCTCCTACTGAGTGAGCTCTCTGGGCACCCTGTGTCCTAATGGGACCCCTAGGAGGAGGCCCCATGCTCTGACCTCTCTATGCATCAAATCTCTCTGGAGGTCTATAAGGTGGGCAGGACTACTACTGTTTCTATGGTCTAAAAGATGATTGTGTTGAACCTTGTCCACCATGAGGAAGAGGTATTGACCCCCTCGATCTTTGTCCTGCATCTGCTGTATGCAGCTCCAGACTCGGTCTCTAGCCTACTGGGTCTTTCCCCAAGTATCCTCTATTATATAGGCCTTCTCGATGGCCTCAGCTAATGTCTGTGGACAATGGATCCTTACTGCATCCTCCAATGTCTAGGTTCAGGCCTTGTATGAACCTGTGGATCTACACGTACTCATCTTACATGTAACCAACATACTAGAGTAGATCCAAAAATCTACTCTCATACTCAACCCACTATAAGAGATGCCTATCGGAGGTCATGGAACTCATCTATCCATTGCTGTATGAACCTCCGTGACAAATATCTACTCTGGAAACACTCCTCAAAGAGCTCCTAGGTAACTGTCTCAGAATCAACATGGAGCTTCTGCTCTTCTGTCCACCACTAGACACCAGCTCCATCCTTCAGTAGATGGATCACAACATGAGCTTTCGTGTTGCTAGAACAAGGACAGAGCTTGAAGCATCTGCTCAAGCTCACCAACCAGGCCTCTTCCTAAAATCCACCTATGTCACTAGAATAATGTGATGGTCGAAGCTTCAGGATCTCCCTGATGTGATCTACAACTGTGGTCTGAAGGCCTCTAGGCCTCCCAGTATGCTCATCCCTAAGCCTAGGACTCTGAGACCTATCTCTATGTCCTGAGACTCAGTCAACCTGTCCCCTCTATGGTGACTCTTCTCTAGCTGACTCTACATGGAAGTTCTCTCCTCCATGCTCCTTGTTGGGTCGAGGTGATACATGACCCTCAATAGAAGTGACTCTATCATGTCTGGCTGCATGTCCTCCTACTGATCCTCCACGTAGAGCAGCATTAACATATTGAAGAGTCTATAAAATTTGGGGTAGGATGACTACTACATCATGATCTGGTGGTGGTAAGTCTAGGTCTATGTGAAAAGACCCCTCATCCCATCTATGCCTCATGCACAGATCAAGGCGAGAGTTAGTTTATTTTTCTAAGTTTTATTTAGTTTCCATGTTTACTAAAATATGTAATTTCTAAACTAAGTTGTTTTCTTATATTCAAAAGTGTGCTAGGTTTAAGGCTCATATTTCAAGTTTTCTAGTGTGCCCAATGGCCCAATATATTGAACCTCTCTCTAATACCAAGTGTAACACCCACTAAAACAACCCACTTGAGACCCAAGAACAACCTAGAATTAGTTAGGAAAATTATGGAATCCACTAACAGGGTTACAAGAAAACAATTGTCACTAACAAGTTTCAGAACAATTCTAATCCACTAGAATAAAATTTTCTTTTATGAACAATTATTAGAGGTCATAAGGTCCAAAATATAGGGTTAGAAGGTTCAATTAGGTTCAGAGAGTAATTCTTCACCATACCCACTCTCTAATAGGCTTAAAGATTCAACTTGATGTTTTTCAAACTTAACACATTCAAAATCTCTAAATCATTCCCATTTGATAGGAAATTTCCTCACCTTTCCATTGATATAAATAAGTCCTCCTAACTCCTCATATTTCTCAAGTTATGGGCCGGCGGGCCTTGGGGTGAAAAATTTCCCCAAGAGCAGGCCTGCAGGCCCAGGGGAGAAAATTTGCCCCAAGGGCGGGTCTGCGGGCCGCGGGGAGAAATATTTCCCGGAGGAGTAATTAGGTCATTGGGGCCATGAGAGACTTTTGGAAATTTTCCTGTGTGGGGAGAAAAACCACCTTTGTGCCCAAGGATCCGTAAGTCCACAAGGGACACATGGCGCCTCCTAAGCCAGCCTGGGGAAAGCAAGGTGGCAGGGATAAAAAAAGTTTTAGTGCCCCGAAGGCAACAGGGAAAAATTCACCCACACCTCTACCTACGCCTCACGATGCCATGTCATAGCTCCTAATTGGCTGCGGGCCGGCAGGAAAAATTTAGAAAATTTTCCCAAAAATTTTTGAAAACAGAAAAGGAAAAAAGGAACCCGCTCCTCCGCCGATGCCTCGCGACGCCACGTGGCAGCTCCTGATTGGCTGCGGGACAGCAGGGTGGCAGAGAAAAGTTAGAAATTTTTCCCAAATTTTTTTTGAGTGCTAGGTTAACAAAAATGATCCACCCCTCCGCCGACGCATCGTAGTGCCACGTGGAAGCCTTTGATTGGCTGCGGGGCAACGGGGAAAATTTTGAAGATTTTCCCAAAAAAATTCCGATTTGCTAAGCTTAAAAAGGGGTCCGCCACTTTGCCAACACCTCATGGTGCCATGTGGAAGCCTCTTGTTGGCAGCGGGGAAAATTAGGAAAATTTTCCAAAAAAATTTCCTAAGTGCTAAGGGAAAAATTCGGGCCCATGTGCCTGCCGAGGAAATTTTTCTCAAATTTTTTTTTTGACGCCAAGTGGAGGAACACATCAAAAGGCCATAAATTTTGATAGAGAGCTCGGTTGTGGGAAAATGAGGACTTTCTAGAAATCTCTCGACATCCTCTTTACTCAGGACTCATTAAATTTTGATTTTGATAAGGTTTAAGGAGTTAATTTCAAGAAAACAATCTGCAGACTTTTACAGTGCAAACTGGTAAAGATTAACTTATAAAATTTGTTCAATTTGATCTTCTTCCTCTCTCAACAGGTCAAATAGGCATGGAGAATTGTTCTTAGGTGGTTTTAGGATAAGTTTTTGAGGTATATCTATTTGGTTGAGTTCCAATTTGAAATTTTACAACTTTGACAGCAAAACGACTATAAAGGCTTCGAACTCGGTTTTGCCAAATTTTGAAAGATTTATTTTAAGTTTTTTTAATTTGGTTTGGGATCATTTTTTCTGCATTAAGTCCAGATGATTATTTCATTTGCCTCTTATCTATTTGTAGAGTTATTTGAACATTTGATAAAGGAATTTTACAAAGTATACAGTGAATTGAAAGAATTATTTACATATCCAGAACGAAGATTAGCTATCTCTTTTGCCATGAAATAAAGCATTGAATTCATTCCATGCTGGTATTAAATAGTTTTCTTTCCTTCAATCACACATTTAAAACAAGAATGCAGTTTCTATTCTTTCCAAAATCATATCTTTTAAACAGGGCAGAATAATACATTTTCTTCTCATGTGTTTCACTTTTCCACATTCCAAACATGAATTTCATACTGCACGTTAAACAAAAATTTCCAATGGAAATAATATCATATGAACAAGACAAAAAACTTCCATTAATTCAAATGAAACTCTTACATATTTCTTTCTATTTGATTTCAAGATACAACATACAAAATACATATCATTCTTTCACAATCTTTCCAAAAAATAGAGTACAAAGTATAACTCCTTTACATTTCAAATTTCAAATTTCAAATTTCATTGTCAATACAAAGTATCTCTCCATTACAATTAATATACAGATCATCCACTTCAAAGTGGGAAAGGGCTACAATAAAATTTCATTCACAATGGACTGTCCAACTGTCTTTTTCCTTGCTCCAGAGCAGCAACATGCGTATTTCAAATTCTTCTAATTTGATCACAACAAGAGTAGGGGAAAGGAAACACTCTCCACCCAACTAAGAAATCAAATGAAGAGGAGAATCCATCCTTCTTAATTGGCCCCCGAGCCCCAACCATAATGCAATAAAAGATGTGATCCAACTCATGGCAACAATAAGCTTCCACAAACACACAAGCAACATTTTCACAATAGTCCAAACCAGAATGTAGTTTACAACTACATTAAATCATGAGAAACATTACTGAGGCTTCATCCAGGAAGCCAAAGGAGCAAGAAACTATGGGGCATGTTGCTTATGTCTCCCAATGGAGAAATGGGTATCACCACTTGAGAACAAACTACCAATATATATATATATATATATATTCAAATCCCTGACATGCCCTTATGCCTCCCCCAAGTACCCCTTATTCCACACATTTCCTTATGTCTCCCCAACCTCTTATGTCACCCCATAACTAGTGAAGAAATGCAAGCTATTTCTTTTTAAGGTGGAACCCAAATCTTTAACTCCCTCCACCCTTATACCTCCCTAAAACATACTTGTGTCTCCCACAAAAATAACCCCATACTCTTCTCCTACACCATTCCTAAGAAATCTACCCAACAACCCACAAACATGCCAAAACATTCACACATTAACATTTACAAATATAAAAGAAGAGCATTTCAAGAGCCAAGCTCCTACCTCTCCATGATGGAGTTGTTCCAAGTTCCAAAACATCAAGCTTTATCCCAATGCAAGCAATCCAAATCATCCCAGCACAAGCATGTAACAATCTTCCAAAAACTTCTTCAAAGCAAGAGCTCAAAACAGCAAGGAATTCACCTAAGAATGAAGTCTCCAAAAAATGACGTAACCCAAAACAAGGAAAGGAATTAGAATCTAATAGAAGAGGCAAGGGAAGAGGATGAGGTGGGTCTATGTAGGATGTCACATCACACATCCTCAATTCCAACCCTCAAAGAAAACTTCATTCTCCAGTGCATAAAAAATAGGTGGGTGAAAAAAATATGACAGTTTACTTATACACTCAAATCCAACCCACACCCCAAAAGACAAAAATTCAATCATGTAAGAAAAGTGCAATTAAAACCTACAATTTACCTTCTCAAAAAGCATTATAAAATACTAATCTCAACTCTCCAACCATAGGTATTATTGGTAATTAAATTTAAGAGGTATGGTACAAGTTTAACTTGTCCCACAAGCCTCCAAAATCAGCTTCCAAGGACAACTTTGAATTTCCAAGAACGTGGAGTGTCTCACACTCAAAATTTAACTTACAAATCATTTACACATCACTTACACATCTCTTACAACACTTTAATTTAAGGCCAACAACTCTATTAATTACTTTCTTATGACTTATTTTAATTAATTAACTTAACAACATGATTACTCATAATATTTACACACCATTTAATAATTAATGAAAGGGTAAAAGAACCACAAAAATAACACATGCAAACATAAACAAAGGGACCAAAATAAAAGAAATACATAAAACCCATTGATCACATTTAAAGGTCATCCCCCCATGGGACTCCCTGACACAAACAAATACTAGTTGCCATGGTGACCCTGTTGAATTCATCTAGAATTCCAATGTGGTTGGTCTCCAATCCCTCGATGTTTGTTGTGATATTTTAACCTATAAAACACAAATACCTCATTTGGCCTCGTCGCCATATCAGAACATCGAAAAAAATATAAATATAATTCTCAAAATCATCCAGCTATATAAATCACAACAACATCAAAGCAATCTAACAATATCATTTATAGTTTTATCAACAACTATATCATCATCTAATAATTTCTATTTCTAAGGCTACTCACAATATCCAAATATCACAAGGCTGAACAACATCCATAATAGAACCATGTCAAATAGTATATCATCATCAACATATAAAATGTCTCTAATCATCATCATGCATCATAATTGAATCAAGTCAACGATAATCCATGATCTATATCTATCATCATACTATAATAAGTTCCAAAATCATGTCTATAATATAATCAACAATCTCATGATTAGTATCAAAAAGTGTGTCAAAGGAAAGTGGGCACTACAACTCCACTTCTGTTGGTCTTCGAGTTTGAGACTTGAAGAGGAAAAAATAAAGCTAAGGAAGGATCCAAGAATGATGTTGTACAGGTATGGTGCAGTAAATAATCTCCAAGTGGGAGATTGTTAAGTTATTGAGCTCAATTACTTCAGATTAGCATGCAATGTAAAACTTGCTTCAAAACATAGTAACCATCATCAGTTAGGAGGGATCATAATCGGTCACCTATGACTGACATCGGTCAGGAAAGGAGGAATCGACATCGCTTAGGACGAACCGACATCGGTTACATGTGCTTGAGTATTTTAATTAACTCTCGGGAATTAGATCTATTCTTAGCATTAAAGTATATCTATTGATTGTAATTGCATGGATAAGTTCCCTAAGTTTATATACACCTATATAAGCATGAAATATAGGGTTTAGAAGTAAGGATTAAGAATAACTTGTAAAAGTTGGTGAGAGAGAGAATTCTTGGAGAAGAAGCAAAAGCTTGAAAGAAAGAAAGTACTATACATATGAGATGTGTGGAAGATTATAAATCTTCATTGTATATCTTGTCAAAGCTTTGGATATTAGATTGGCTTGTTTCTTGGTGAAGAGGGTGGAAATAAAAATGACAAACAAAAGTGAAATAAGCTTGGGGGCTGTGTGCATCCATCCCAAGCTCATTCTTCCTCTTCCATGGCTTCCTCTCTTTTCCTTAAAACCTACAAAACAAAAATGAGGAAAATAAGTCAATGAATGAATAAAACTCTCCATAGAGATGTTTGGGGTTGTATGATATTCCTTAGATCCAATGGCTTAGATTGATTCCATCCAATTGCTAGGAACGACCCCTACAAATGTTATGTGGAAGTTAGGTGAGATCATCATTTGAACACATGGGTCAAGTTTGAATGGGGCCATTTAAGTGGTGTTGAAGTTAACTCTAATTTTGTATTTCATTATGATTTATTTTAGTAAATTTCAAAAATAAAGAGGCCTTGACCTTGTGATAATTAAGTAAATTCATTCCCTTAATAATTTAGAAAACTTTTATAATTGAGAAATACATTTAATAGTATTGTTTAAATGGAAGGGAAAATTAGACCTAGACCTTTTTATAGTAAATTATTAAAAGACTTTAGGAACCACATTATTAAATTAATTAAGGATCATAGGAATGAAATTTTTAAACCTAACTGAATATTAAATATTATTATTTAATTAGTTTTGAAACAATCGTTTGTTAATCGAGACCTTAGTTAAACGTTGTAACCGACTTTACTTTAAAATAAAATTTATTCGATAACTTTTCTAAATCAACTATTGGTTTGTTTTGGGTTTCGTGCGGGTAAAATTATGGGTGTTACAGTTGCAAACCCATTCTAAATAACTGTGGCTGTTTAACAACCTCCATTGCAAGTAATTTCACCAAAAACATGTGCATAGGAGATTAGGAGACATGACGAAGTAGTTCTAATCAATTGGAACAAATATGAGATCGAACCCCAACTTCATTTTTTCATCAATTCTGCTATAATGTTGTAAGAGAGGAACTCGAAAAACCATTCAATAAATACTATGAACCCATGCAAAAATATGAGCGCATGACATTCACACCTGATGAAGTTAGAAATATTGCAAGCAACCATAGAGACATGTAACTTCTGAGAAATTGATGTTAAGCCCGCGAGAGGACCATTATTTACTCATCACTTCTTAAAAGTATCCAAAACTTACAATACGATGAAATAATGCGTCAAGGACTATGTGACTGATTAATTTTCATCATTCGATGCCAAACTGAGAATATTCATGCCAAGCTCGTAGAAAGCTACAATGTAGATGAAGAACGCGAGATGGAATGCCCTTAGGAGTGGTCACATCTCACTGCATGAGCATACCAAGGTCACCTCTTCATCCACAATTTTGAAAAACGAGAGAACATCTAGTCACAGTGATTCTTAGAAATCCAAACACTATCCTCGCCACAGAAATTTGAAAGGACACGTGGTAACTCAGTAAGATGGTGAAAACGAAGAAGATGATTATTCTGAGGTGTATTGTTAAAAACAATGTATTAAAGGGGGAAATGTTAGCATAAAACTCATATGTTACATTTATGTCGGTGTTATATGGTTGGTTGATCCACGTAGGTATTCGGTTTGGCAATTGAACCTCCTATAACCGTCCAACTACCTACTTCACTCTTGTATTTATACACTTATTTACACTATATAAATTATTCAAATACATACATTTTATGTCTTCTATCACTATAAATATCTTGTATAAAAAAATCATAGAATTCTAATTTCTCTATATTGAAGTAGTTAGTCAACATTTGCACATTTATCTGCATGTCCCATTTAAATGGCTATAGTAGAAGCCCTTCCAAAGAATTTTAACTGCAATACAACCACCATTGAGATTTAGTAGCATATCTTTATACCTGAATGTATTCCTCAAGAAGATGTTGCAAATGAGTCTCTAGATATTGATTCCTATTCAAACACATTTAGGTAAATATTACAAACTATCCATGAAATTCCGGAATGACTTATAATGAGTTGATAATCTAAGAATGCTAACTTGATTTAGATTATTCAAGGAGAGTAATTGAACAATTTTTTTCAATAGTATTAATATGAAAAATTTGATTGGGTTTAGGCCATGTTGTCAAATAACTACTGCTTGGCATCTCATATTTTACCTTAAACGCATAGACTAGCTTTGAAGTCTTGAATTTTTCATAAATATAGAATGTCAGGATATTGTAAACGAGAGTCTAACATTTTTCAATACTTTCTCGGATACCGACCGCAAGTCTATCAAATACTTTTATTGTAATATTTCTATGTAGGAAGTGGTTGAGAGCCTTCTAGGTAAAAGGTCAGAAACTTAATCTATAGTTTGCATTGTTTACTAATTCTAGTAATGACATACAGATAATGATCTTCAAATTGAAACAAAAAAATCATCTTTTACATCTTCGGAAATTGTCTTAGAGCACCCTCCAATGGTAATTGGGATTTAAACATATGAGAAATCGTATACCTAAGCCTCTTTCCCTATTTACTTGTGTTGATTATTTTCGCATGTTGCATGGGTTACACTAACAATTTTAAATACGGGAACTTTTAAATTTATAGCTGAAGTGATATTGTAAAAACTATGACTAACATTTATGGCATTAAAGTGGTACACATGGTGTACCGGCTCCGTTGGCTATAGACCAGTAAGCTCTCGAATTGAGGCCATATAATTCAAGAAGTAGCAATTCTTCTTACTGTAGTACATCACCATTACACTGCTTTAGAAAAAGGGGGTAGAAGACAAATCTGCATATAGTTTCTGATAGTTATCTAAATAGGAAAATATTCAGATAGCCTTAGATATCTATCTAAGTACTTATCAAATTCATCACTCTAGACAGCTAGCCGTTATTGCACCCATTGTTAAGTTTTTTGGTTAGGTTAATAAAACCAACTTCTACTTCTCACCATTAATCGAAATAGCCCAATCTTTTAGCAAAGTGAGAAGATGGGGTGGAGTCATTGTCTTCATCCCTATACCAGACTTTCATGGTAACTATAGTCAACACCCTATACCAAATTTTCATGGTAACTATAGTCCACACCAACGACTGCAAGCTTTCAGCTTTGAAGAGTGATGAGAAGAAAACAATCTATATTGATTATGTTACGGAATAGTTATTTGTCTACACTCAGCCGTTCAGGTTCATAAGGGAAGGGAGGAATCACTAAAATATGTGAATAAAAGTGAATCTAAATCTATAAATTCTAATTTTTTTTCAATATTTCAACTGAGCTTTATTCTCAACTTTAACCAGGGATCATCTAAGAAGTATCAAAAAATGTAGGATCACTGTACATATGTATTAGAGTGATGAATATGCGTGTTTTTGAGCGTGTAAGAGTAGATTCAAAATGATCTCTAAGCGAGAAAGAGCTAAAAGAGCCCTACAACAGGTGAGGGAACTTGGGTTTGATTATGGAACAAAGCCAAAGGGATTCACAACAACTTTGATTCATCATATAATATGTAGCTAATAGACTATATCATATAGCGCTTCATGTTTAAGATGACAGTGGGATATATGAACTTTTTGCATATGTAAATGTTCTTAGGAATTGATGTTTCCTCTCAGCACCAGAAGTAAAGTTGTCCTTATTCTCCTTGTAATTGTCCATTTTAAAAATATAAGTGAATACTCACCTCCCAAAAACTCAAATAAGAATTTAGTAATCAAGAGTGATCCCTAATAAATTTGGAAACAACTGTATTGGATAACCATGAAATTCCAGTCAATCTTATTCAATACCTTTGTTTCCAATATTATCAACTGCAAAAGTCTGAACTCTTACAGGAAAATGTTGAAGGCTTAGTTACAAAAAATCAGAAGCAAAGAATGGCGGTGGTTATAGGAATCACGGGAACTGTGGGCAATAGAAAATGATACAAGGTACTAGGGCATATGAATATAAAGCATATGACAATGCATCCACCATGCATCCTGAGCGGGAGGTTGCATGAAGAAATTTTGTCAAACAGTTCACATTCCGTCTCCAGCAGACACATGAAGCTTTTACAGCAACCTCAAACAGGTTAACAACAAATTCAACTCCGGCAGACACGTGAAGCTTTTACAGCAACCTCAAACAAAATCCAAGCCCGCAGAAGGGAAGCATGTGAAAAAGAGAAGAACATCATTCACAATGCAGGAAAGAACCACAGAAGCCTAAAAATATGGGTTTCTGGGTTCAAGAAAGGAATTACTAAAAAATCAAAAGCTCTTTGAGCGCGAGCTTTGAAAAATACACATCTATACAAAACCACTTTCTATGATTTAAATATGCACTAAAGAAAATGTAATGCATAAGGTAGGAGAAAAACCTGCCCTCAGATATTCTACTTTTATTTCTCCTATGCACTGGTCTAAAACTGGGCATAGGAGAAACAAAACTATGTGTAAACCTAAATTAAAAAAAAAAAAAACAGACCTAAAAAGGAAAACTGTGAAATGAGACAAACCTATGTTGCACTGGTGGCGTAGCTGCGCAGGAATCATCCAGGGAGGGAAGGAAGCAGAATGTTGAAACCAAACAAGGAACATGGAAATAGTAAAATCCAATAAAACCACACATGAGCAGGTTATGGCGATGGCCAGCAGAAGCGCACACGAGTGGTTTGGAGACGTCACGACAAATCTGTATCCTCTGACAGGTGGGCGAAGCAGGAGGACTCGCAACTGGTGAGAAGATAACATGACATACGGGGTAACAAGAAGGTGTATAAGTGCTAAATCTGTCACTGTGTTATGTGTAAATTGGTAATTTAGTGTGTCAAATATGAAAGTTGATTTTGATAAGTAAATATTTACATACATCTCTCCCAAGCATGCGAGTGAAAGTACAATCCACATGTTTCAAGGTTGTCGTTCTAAGGAGTAATGCTGATTGAAATGACCTGGTGAGCAACATAATGATTAAGTGAAACATGCCCATGGGATGCATTGACCAAATTAAAGAAGTCTATTACATGTGAGACTAATTATTTAATGTAGGCAACTTAATCTCTTTAGAATTTAATGTATTATATTGTTTTATTATATGAGAATATTGATATTTGTATTTATATAAAAATTATGAATGTCAAAAATGAAAATCAAACATCATGGGTAAGGTGACCTTCGTTACAAATCTGTTACAATTTTTGTTTCGATAGGTAGGGGTGACCGTCAAATTTAACCACTAAAACCATGTCATCCCTTGTGACTCATTTCTAGAATGATGTCCGAACTAGATACAATACATAGACCATGTGATTTTTATCAGCCAACTACTAATGTAATATAGTGTAATTGCGTCCCCAAAGAATGTAATTTAATGTGATTCAAATTATCCTCTTTAAACAAAAGATTAGATCTCTAATGTTGTGATTTGTAGTAAATTCAAAATAAATCTCTTGAAGATAAACATTGTAGTTATAATAGTAGAGAAGTAATAAATATTATGAAAGTTTAGACATGAAGTGTTTACCTTAATTAAATGAATTGAATGATAATGGCGTTTTAGAGAGGCCTACAGTTCTAATGGAGCCTCTTCATTCATATCAAAACTTCTTAAACATATCTATTTATCACTTCCAATATCTATTGTTTCAAATACGACAAGAGTACTTGTGTCTTTATTTTTATATGAAATACTTTTCCCGAACATTTTAGAAAATATGTAATATTGAAAATGATATTCCCACTAATACAAACACTTGTGTGCTTAATGTTATATATTATGCTATGCATCGAAATGCTGCAAGTGTATTAATTTCTTCATGTAGTTCCTTAATTTTGATTCAAGGTCCATATGTGTAATGCCTTCCCCAATGTTACAAACCTATCACTAGGATCATTTTTAGCTCTCTATAGCTTTGTATGTCATTACAAGTGGGTCTTTTGGTGTTTGTCGAGTGTTACTCATGTTCTTTGTTGTCTCTCATTCTTTAGCATGAGACACATTTATTTTATTGTTGTTTCTACCTCAAGTATCCCTCCATCTTGGAGAAATATTTTTTTCATGATCGTATTATTGTAATGCCCCATATATTTTTACTTTTAAAAAACAAAAAAACCTAAATTTAAACTATTTGTCAATTCTTTCCCCCCTTATATCTAGCCTTGACTATGGATGTGTAGAAGGAGGAGGTGTTGGAGGAGGCACCAGTTTTTGAGGGGGCTTTTTATCTACAATGATGAAGGACTGTTTTAATGTGGAATTTAATGTTTCGCTTGCCAACTCCTTCATCCTCCCTGACAGCAACCTGACCCTTCACATGGCTTCAACAACCAAAATTAATTCTTGTTGGACATCGATTTGTCTTCCTTTTGCCAAAAAAAGGAACAAAAAACAAAATTTGTGGTTTGAGATCGCAAAAGGGGAATGGATTCGATGGCCTCCTACCTCTTTTATTTCTTTTTTGTTGTTGGAAATGCGTCTGGTGCTAGTGCGTTGGGGTATTGTTGCACAAGCTGAAACATTTTTTTATTTCCTGATCTATTGGCCGCCTTTGGTTTCCTTGCTTTCATTTATGCCTTACTTGGCCATGATTTGGGGAAAAAGGAGATGCTTCATTGAAGTTTAGGCACCTATTGCTTGTTTCCTTTTTCTGTTTTCTTGGTTTCTGGGAACTAGGTTTGCTACACCATGTTTGGGAAAGACTGTGCAATTGCTGGCAAAAGTGAATTGTGCTAGCCATTTTGTTGTTTCCCTTTGTGTTTTCCTGCAGTCGTGGAATCCCTTGAGACCACATCGCTTTAAGGATTTTTTTTTCGACTATTTGGCCGCCTTGTGGGTACCTCCACACTTTATATACGTGGATTTCGAAGTAGCAAGTTTCTGCATCTGACATAATCTTTTTATGTTTTGTTTTCCATGGTGCTTCGATGGATTTCCATGTTGTGCTCTGGTGCCCCATTTTGACGCAAGATAGGAGGATGTTTGGAAGGTTGTAGAGTCTAACTTTTCCCTGGCCATCACGTGTTTTCCTAGGCCCTTTCCTTAAACCCATTTTGTGTATACCATAGTCATGGAAGTCCATGAGACCTTCGTTCTTTCTGTTCAACACTACCTCTATGATGGAGCTCTCTACCCATGCTAATCATTGAGGGGAATGGGATTTGGAGCATCCATCTAGTACAAGAGAGGAGATACAACGTGAAGGTTGTTACTGTTGGTCCATCCAGTGTCCATGCGACTTGTTGAAACTAGAGAAACAGGCAAGATAATTCTACCTTTGTTAAAATTGCTAAAATTTAAAAATATCATAAAATAGAACTTTCTTTTCCCCGAATTTGATTTTTCCTTACTACCTTAGTTGTGGGTGTGTTCGCCTTGCGGGAAATCTCCCCTTTCTTGTTGTAATATTATTGTTTTAACTTTTATCGTTGTCAATGTTAAAGTGAATAGCATAGATCTATTTTCTTTCTTCCTCCTACCATCATTAACTGCATTTATCTGTTTGAGTAATGTAATCTCAATTTTCACCCCCAAGAAAAATTGGATCACCCATGACCTCATGCAGGAACAAATTCAAGAAAAGGTTTCGTTGTACGAGCCCGTGCTTCAAATCCAACAGACAAGTTACATGTGGGCTCTACAATGGAGTAACAGGGTCGAGGATGAAGATAACAATGTAAAAGAAGCTAGATGCTCAAAGGAAAAGAAATGGTGAAGCTTCAAAGTCTTCGAGATCTATAAATAATTCAGAATGAGCCCCAAAATTGGCTAAGTATGGAGGAGACGGCGGAAGGTGCCACATGTCCAAACGACACACCTCTAAAGATTAAATCCAACAATGGAGACCCAGACAAGTGCTAGGCCTCCACTTGTCCAGAACCCCAAAAGTTACACCGGCCATTGAAAATTCTTCAACTCAGCGGAAGGTGCCATGTGTCGACTCGATGTAATTTCAAGATGGGAGTCCAAGGCGGAGACTCAAACTTGCGCTAGCCCTCCATGTGACCAATGGTCAATAGAGGTCAAATCCAAAAGTGAGAGTGGGCCCAAAACGAATAAGTACAAGAGTGTAGGTGGAAGTTGCCACATGTCTCAACGATGCTCCTTCAAAGGTAAAATCCGGAGCGGGTTCTCAAATGAGTGTAGGCCTTCCACGTGTCCCAAGTCCAAAAATGGACAGAGTCAGGGGTTGAATAGTCAAATAAGAGGTAGGAAAGAGAAAGGAGCCAAGTGTTAGCATAGCGCTACTTCAAAAGTAAAATTCAGAGTGGTTTCCAAACAAGCGCGAAGCCTCCATGTGTCCAGGGTCAAATGTATGGCCCCTCCAAGGAAAAGGGACTTAGCCAAATGCAAAGAAAAGAGCAAGCCAGTCGAAAGAGCCACGTGTCTCTTTGATGCACTTGAAAGAGGAGAATCTACAGGTGGTTTACAAACATGCTCTAGGCTTCCACGTGTCTTAGGTCAGGAACAATGTCTCCACCAGCAGGAGAGACTCAAGCAAAATATAGAAGACATAGGGGAGCCCGCAGACAAAGCTATGTGTCTCAATCCGGTGTAATTTTTAGAGTGAAGGTAAGGAGTGAAATCTCAAATGAGTGTGGGGTTGCCACATAGCCCTTGTATGAACAGACCATTGTATATTGCAAGTCGCGTTAAGTGCCCGACCTGAGGAACTTCATATGGCCATATCTTTTGATTGGGAACTCAGATTTGGGTGGGAGAAGACTTTTTGGAAAGATATCAACATCTCTCTCTCTCTCTCTCTCTCTCTCTCTTTCCCCTTGGAATAGTTAGATTCTACCTACATTGGAGTAGCTTGTGGCAGGTAGATTAGGAAGCAAGAACTGTCTTTCTCCAGAGGTCCATCTCAAGTTTTGCAAGTCTCACAGCTTAAGAGATGGTCCCATATTATGCAATCACACTAGATGTCCCATCTCACACGCAGGCCATTCAAGGGTGTTGTGAGTCTGCACTAACAGTTTTGGAACGCCTGATGGGACACTGAGGTTCGATCTTCCATCTTTCCAAGGTGTCTCATTACAAACAACAAATCATAAGCCACCGTGTGACCCCACTAACAGTTTCGGCATGCCTGGTGGGACAGGTCTAAAGCACCTTACCACTTCATCTTAGCAGGTTGCTGTGTTCCTGTTAAGGTTCATCCTTTTGTGGCACATATAAGCACATCTAGCAACTCTATCTAGTCAATAACCCATTCTTTGAGTTGCAGACCTTTTCCATCCATTTCCACTCATTTTCATTGGTTTTCTTCTTCCATCTCTTTCATTTTCTCCCATTCCATGAATTTGTGAAATCATGACTTCATTCCCTTCATGGAACTCACACTTACAAGAAAACAGTGCATTATTCACCTCCAATGTCTTTCCTAACTCCTCCAAATCAGCATTACAATCAAATCCAGGACCATTATGACTTACCCATATGAGTAGGGTCAATTTCAATTTGGCTATGGAGCTTATCAAGAACAAAGGTATGCATGTAATGAAAACAGTCAAATGGAAGAAGTTAATCTACTGGAGAAGATTCAAAAAATTGAGGCTAGCATGGTTCAGTCAAGGGTCATAGCATAAATGAAGGCATCTAAGATTGGTTGCGGGGCACCTTATCCATGGGGAGGCCCTTTTCCAAGACATTATAGCCCTCAAAAGAAGCTTGACTTCATGGTTGAAGTGATGCCTCAACTTACATGGTGGATTAAGGACATTGAGGCTTATGAGCAAAGTGCAAGACAACCTTGTCAATGGGTAAGTTAATCACCATCTCTGTGTCCTTCATTTTCTCTTTCTCAAGATTTATCATTTCAGCAGTGTCAAGAGTCAAGCCCCTCAATTGTTGCCCCAAGTGTTGGTTTCTCTTCTCCATCTCTGATTTTCCACCCCATTTCAATTTTTCTCCCCTTTTCTTTCCCAAGCAGTCATTCCCTCCAAAGAAACAAGAAGTTCCACCTCCCTCCCCACCACAAACAATTACAAAGTTGGTTGAACCCCAACCTGTCACTCCTCTTGCTTTCTCAAGTCTATGTTGGGAAGAGACTCAAGAATCCAGTCAAGGAAAATAACAAGAAGGGGAGTCCAACAGAGAACAAATGACAGAAAATCTGAAGAGTTTGGCTACCAACTTTGGGTTTACAAAGATCCCCTTAATGGTCAAGCCAATAGAGGAGGTCAGGGTTGAGGAGCCAGTGGTGGCTCAGGCTGAGTTTTTAGAAGAACAAGAACAAGAACAAGAACAAGAACTAGAAGATCAACAGTCTGTTTACTCTAAATGTAGTGTCCCTAATGGCACTTTGTCTAAAGAGGATGCTAATCTGATCCAAGTTGCACAACCTGTTGAGGAGGAAGAACAAGCAGCTCTAAGTCCCATTGAAGAGGGGCAGATGGGAGAGATCAAATCAGAGTTGAAGCCACTTAATGAAAAAAGCATCATTGAAGATTTTTTGATTTCATTCCAAGTGCTTGATTTGATTGATGAACCCATGATTGAGGAGGACCATACAGTTTCAGAGGCTCCAAGTGTGGAGCAGGCCATAGAAGAACCTTAAGTTCTTCCTCCCACTTCATCCCCTTCAAGATCTAATGTTGAAGAAGAGTTTGAACTTTCAAACTTCATGTTTGAGGAAGAGCGAAACCATGGTGAGAAAATTGTAGATCCGGAGGACACCATGGAGGAGGTCAAACACATGCAGTAGGACAATAAGGAGGTAGACTATATGTCAAACTTGGAGGATTGCTTTGATAGAGAGGATCCCATGGAGATCACATCATTTTCTCCTCCATCATCCACCTTCTAATCACATGAGACTGCTGCCATGAAGGAGAGCGTTCAAGGACAACAACCTACACTTCATGACAACCCTCTGGAACCAAGGTTGGAGGATCATAGTCTTCCATGTTCTTCACATAATAAGGAAGAGAAAAGGCAAGAGGATGTCATTATCCCTCTCACACCATCTATCTATAAAGGTTCACAAAAATACTCCATTTTTAAAATTAGATTTCAAAGCAAAGGGAACATTCAAAGGATCAGACCATGCCCTAATCAGGTACTTGGCTTCATTAGAGCCAAGAGATAAGCCAGAACTAGTCATGCCCACTTTAAGGCATGAGGATGAGTTTCAAAGCACCAAGGGTCACCATCAACACCTCCAGGAGTCCAATACCAATCAACTTGAGGAGGTGTTATTGGTTGATGTAGATACCTTGATGACTTGGGTGGAGGATCGACTTATTGTCAATTTTTCACTCATACAAGTAGCCAAATTTAGTGTCAAATCATTTGCATGGCTGCCCCTTTTGAGAAAAGGAATCTATTTCTCCATTTCTATGGCAGGCTTTGTTTAAGATTTTATTTCTCTCTGGTTAGTATAGGAGTAGGAGTAGACTTTGTTTTCAGTAGAAGAAATGCTTGTGCACACTCTGCATGTCTCATTTGAGGCATGCATGATTTTTTATTTGTACACAAGCTTTGTTCACATTGCTTTGGAGGTGCATGAGGCCAGGCCCTTTAGTATTCATGGTAGGAGACCCATAGTTGTCTGTAACAGTTACTAATTTCAAAATAAAACAAATGTAGAGCAACTAAAAATGTTTTTGAGACAATCTATTTCCAAGGCAGGTTCAGGGTCACCAAGTGTAAGCATCAGATTCAAGTTTCAAGAAACAAGATGGGGTAATATTAGGCTATCAATCATGACTCCATGCCCAATGAATGCTCCAAGAAAATTGATCTATTTCCCTAGCAGGTAGGTGATCCTGCAAGTCACCAAATTGTTATCCAATTTTTCCCCTCAGGAAATATTGGATCGAACGTGACCTTGCACAAGAGAAATTCAAGCGGGTTGGCCGAGTCGTGCAATCTCACATTCAAATCCCAAAATTGAGCCCAAAATAATTCATCGCGAGTAGCAAGCAAGGAACCGCAGAAGGTGCCACATGCCTCAAATGAAGCACAAACTCAAAGGAAAAGAAATGCAAGGTCCCTAAGTCTTAGGCTCCCAAATGTTCTAGAACAAGTCATACAAATTGCTCCTCAGTATGGAGGAAGATAAAGTCAGAAGTTGTCAATGTCAACAAAACGCATGGCACAACTCCAAAGGTTAAACCAAAATGTAGAGTCCTAAACAAGCGCGAGCCATCCACATGTCTAGACCCCAAAAGTTGCACTACCATTGAAAAGTAAGGGACAACGGAAGGTGCCAAGTGTCAACACAAGGAATTTTAAATGGGTGGCCCACAGAAGACTCAAACTGTGCCCAGCCCTCCAATTTCAGTGGCCAATGGACAACAAAGGTCACACCCATAAAGGGGTTTTGGTGTTATATATAGTGGGGGCCCCTTACTCCCCCAAAGGAATGAGGTAGGCAATGTTCACTTGAGGACTGCATTGGATAAGTATAAGACAAGATTAGTAGAGAGACCCACATTTTGCAAACGTGCACCGCGGGCCCTCCACGGTCCTAGGGTTAGACATAGTTTCTTCACCAAGAAGAAGGGACTTAGGTAGAACAAAAAAGGAAATAGAGTAGACCCGTGGATGATGCCACATGTCAGTGTGGCACAACTTCAAGAGTGAAGGGAGGTGGGTGAAGTCTTAAGGTGTGCGGGGATACCACGTGGATCTCACCTGAATATACTCTTTTGAATATTGTGAGCCCGTGTTAAATTCTTGACCTCGACCTTTAAACAACTATAAATTTCGACTGGAAGCTTGGATTTGAGTGAGAGAGGACCTTTTGGAAAGTTCTCAACATCTGCTACTCCCCTGCCACTGTTAGTGAAAAATGATAATTTCATTCCACCATTTTTGAGGTTGTTAGGCTTCTCACCTACCACTATAATGGAGTATGGGCTTAATTTCTTTCCTAACAAGGAGACTCAACTAATGGAGGCATGGGTTTTGCAGCGAAACCCATTATTTCAATTGTAGGAGAATTTCAATTGCTCTTTTGGGGTGGTCTGAACAATAATTCAGATTTCTTCTAGCTCCTTCTCTAATTATTCCTATGCATATTGTACAGGAGGGGGTTAATTTTCAAAGGGTTGGATGGCCAATATTTTGCTTTGTGCCCTCCCTTCTTCTCTATTCTGCAGGCCAATTTTTGGATTTTTCAATCCTCCCATTCAAATTGTAATGCAATCTTTTCTCTTGGCCATTGTAATGGAATGTATCAAATATTTGGAACAATTTTATAATTCTATGGATGATTTTCAACCCTCTCATATGTTCATTGTATCTTCCTGATCTCTCATTATAGTCTTGGTTACCTATGCATGAATAGTTTTATTGTGTTTATTGCAAAGAAGATGTTATGATTCATTTGATGCATCACCCTTGTTACTTTATGGTTTTATTTATTGCAGGATTCTGCTAACCCTGTCTCCTTAGAAAGTTAGAGTTAGGTTTTAAAGTAGATCTTGTGCAACATGAACTTGTGCACCTGAATAGAGGAATATTCAACTGACCTTGTATCCTCTAGAGATCTCTCGATTTGCAAGGTCACACACTTTGAGAGATGCAGATCCATGTTATGCAATCACAATGAGATTCCTAGCCCATCGAGTTACAGATTTCAGGGGTGCTCTTGATTTCACATCAACAAATACATTTGATAGTCTAATAATTTTGTGAACCAAGAGCAAGAGAAATGTTCCCAATCCCCTGTTATGTGTACGAAGAATCATCACACAAAAATATACGATTTCATCAAAGGTGTATCCCTCATTTTGGTAAACCATTCTTTGTGCCCAGTCAGTTGTGTTCAAGTGGCTTCCAAATCAGTGGTGTACCAAATATCATCTAACTGATGTGGGTGGTTCACTAGAAAGTGAAGTACCCTCTTAAGAAGTCTTCATTTTCTTAGGCATGCTCTTATTGTAACCACTATCCTTTCCTTGCAAATGGAGTTTAAATTTCAAGTTTCCCTCTCTTTTTTCCCTTGATTGTAGATTAGGTGTGACTATCCCTTTTGAGATTGTTGATGTGGTAGGTCAAAAATTACTTGATGAACCTTTCTTGTTTGTATTATACAAACAATATTTTATATCATGTCCTCTATTGCAGATAGGACATTTTTTTCTTATTCTTGTCCCCATGTTGATGATGTTTTTAGGAATTCTTTAGAGGAATTCAATTTTCCTTAGTTACTTTTCATTTATCCTTTCTAATGAGAAGATAGTGAAAACTCCTTTTCATCATATTTATTGTACATAACTTCTTCTTATATGCAGATTAGATTCAGTAACTTGTTGAAACTAACTATCTGATCTTGGGTAAGTTTATTCTTGTCACAAAAATGTGATATGAAAGAGGGAGTGCTCTAAGAACAAATAGATTGAACAAGAGATGTATCAGTGACATCATCTCCTAGGGCTAGAAGTGATGCCCTTTTCAATTTTGGTAACTATTCTTAAGAAAGCTTCAGTTGTTTCCTCATTCTAATTTAATGTTGACCGCGTGTGGTTTTCAAGTCTTGAAATTCAGTATTCCATGTTCTCATATATTGTGTTTCTTGGACTCAGGTATATGGTGTTAAATGTATCCCATGTTTATTTGGTTTTTTTGACATCTCGAATGTGGGGTTTTAATTCATTAGAAAATGCAAACAATATTATGCAATTTTATCCTTATGATTGGCCTTGTCAAAATATCTCTGATTGAGTTACATTTTATCTTGGTGATTCTAGTTTCATAGACCATTCACAATGGACCATATCTCCTCAAACTCAATTTGTGTTATGATCTTAGTTTTCCATGCAGTATTATTATCTTCCTCTAAGGGAGATGTGAGTTTGGAAGTTTTTAATAAATTAGGGGTGTTGTTTCCCATTTTTTGAAGTTCATATGAGCAAAGGGTAAGGTTCTTATAACTCTAGGTATATGGTCTACAAATCTATATATCGTCAGTATGACTATTAACAAACCTTTCTATATATGCGCCTTTCCGATATACCCATCACTGGTATGTGAAATAATGATCAGCCTTTCTATATACTTGGCATGTATGGTGAAATCTGGCGACTTAATGTATGTTAAAGATTCTAATATGTGGTACCAAAACAATATTGAAATGGGTCGTTATGTTAATGGAAATTGACTCCGGATAAAATAAATATCGTCATATGCATTCATTATATTTTCTATATACTTGAATAATGGTAAGTGTCCGGATTTATGTTGTGCAATAATTCACAGATAGAATGGGATGGCTCAAAGTGTGTGCACACATGTCCTTATTAACCGAAACTTTCGATTTATAGGGGGTTTCGATACCCTAGACAAAGCTTGGATTGCAACTATATTAGGTGTTAAGTGCAGTGGTATCATGACACCTTTACCCATAAGCGCTTCCCAGAGGCACTATTTATAACTGAGTGCACTTATGAAAGATATCAGAAGATCTTGTGAGAGTTACAGAACAAAATTTTATTGAGTTTTGTTACAAATCTCTGATAGTGTATTAAGTAGTTACAATTTTTTTGGGAAACTTGCAAATTAGATTACAATCTAAAAAACTTTAATACACATCAACCAAATATGCATCCAAAAAATAGAATGCCAGGTAATTTTTTTTTCCAAGGCACTGGTGGCCTCTTGAGCTCAATATGGCTCTTAAGATAAAAAAGTAATAAAAAACAACTGAAAAAGTGGATTTTTTTGGAACCCCTCTTTTGGAAAAATATGCTTAGAATCAAATTTTGAAAAAATTGGGAGATTTGATGGATTTTTCCCCACCTACAACTAGAAATTTTCTCCGCTAAACTTAGGTGGGGATTTAGTAATAACTAGTGGTTTGGAGTTTTATTGTTTCCACTAACTATGGCAGTTACCTCTAGACAATGTTCAAAAATCCAATATTATTCAAAAATTCTTGTTCAGGTATGGGTGTAATTTTAATACCTCATAAAGGAGTGTAAACATTTAGAGCTATCCAACATGGCACCTAAGTTTCCTTAGCATATCAGATGAAGCAAATTTATTTAACTGGCTTTGTGTAATGCAACTGAGTTCTTTTGAATTGAGAATACATGGCCATTAAAGGAGGGGTCCACATGGCTGATGCGATGTAATAGGAAAGTTGTAGAGATGTTCGTGGAAACTAGATCTGAGAAGTCTTTGAATGTTTATTGTTTTCCACCTGTAATTCAATTTTCTCTGCTTTCGTTTGTTTATGTGGTTGATCAACCATGGAGAAAACAAGGTCTGTGTTGGAATGGTGTTGTGGTTTGCTATTACAAAAAGGAACTCACCATTTGGAAATGGCATTGTTTTTTTTTGTGGTTGTAGGTATAGTGGTTGATTACTATGAACACCCAATTGATTTTATGTGGATAGGGTATTCATTGGAGGTTCCGATCGGCATGCAGTGACTCAATTCTCACAATTTGTTCCAACCCTTGGAAAGTAGGCTTGGTATTTGTTGCAAAATCGATGCTAACCATGTAAAGTTTTTTGAGTAATGGTGAGGAAGTTGTTGAAATTTTTTGCACCCAGTGTGAAAAGGTCAACTCTAAACTTTTAAAGTTTCTCAAATTGGTCAATTACGAGTCTGGTTATGTTTGGGATAGCCATCTTGGATTTAGATGAAACTTTTAATTGTTTGGCTCTGGACAGTCTTGGAAGTCATTTGGAATAAAAACTGCAACTTGAATACATTTTGAGAATGCCATGCCTCATAGATGTAGTCCATTCCATTTGAAACCCTCACCAGAACTATGCAATAGTTGTAAACAACCATTGCAGGGCCCTGAGGAAGGTAGGAAGGGCAACATGTATTAGACATGATGTTCTGAAGCTGCAAATAGGTGGCAGTTTTGAAGGACAATTTACAGTCTTACAAGCATTTTGCATTTTCAATGGGCGGCAATAAGGTACACCTGATTATTTATTTATTTCTATGATTAATTGAATTATTTAAGTGTTTTGAGTTGTATAAGTTCATTCAGTATCCATACAAATGAAAGAAAGTAAAGAAAGGAAGGACATACATCTCATAACATGAAAATATTTTCATTTATTCATGAGGAATAATAGTACATATTTTTCTCACGCAAGCCATGAGAAATAACTGAAAGGAAAGACAATGCATATATTTATGAAGCTGAAAAATGTAAAGAGGTAAATGAAACCTGTCATTTCCTCGAGGGAGTGTTTTTATCTTTCTAAACTATTGTTCTAGATGTCCACAGTAACTACATCATGGTACCTGAAAATGGAGAAGAAAATTATCATCAATATTGAACTCAGGGTTTGATTTAACTCTTTATACTTCTAACTTCATAAATTCATGCATTTAAAAGTGTAATTATTAGGTGAAGAAGAAGAATTAGAATATAAAGGATGAGGTTAAGTGGAATGATTTATTATAGCTGAAACAAAATGGACAAGACAATTCTTGGAAAATTTTGCCAGGGCTTCGCCATGAAAAATCAACATTTCAAATTTTCTAGCATGCATGTAAAGTTGTAATGAAGCTCAAATACATTATTTAAGCAGAAAAGGAAAAGAAACTACAACATTCAAACAAAACTTCAAAGTTCAGCATATAGGAATTTGTGAAATAGAAATTCTAGAAATAATGTGTCCCTTCTAGTTTCTCAATCAAAATAAATGATCAACTTCTACAGTTTTCATTTCTCAGAATCAAATGTTTCAAAGTTATTCATAATAGAAATAAGAATGATGTCCAGTACAGGGTTACAGAAAATGGAGAAATCAATATAAAGAACATAATTTCACAAAAATGACAACCATTATGTGCTATTGTTTTCAGAATAAAATGTACATCATTTTCAGGCAATCAAGGTTACAAGAGATCAACCCAAAAGGTGAGACTTCAGAGTTCTTCAAAAGCATCAAAGTACTCAAGTCTTAGGATGAAACAAAACTCAAATAAAGAACATAATAGTTCGGAGTTCAAATCAAGAACATAAAAGTTACCAGAAACTCTTATAAAAAACTCAAAAGAACAAAATTTAAAATAAAAGAGATTTGTATAATGATGGAATAAGGTTTCAATAGAAATATGAAAAATTTGCAAACCTAATAGAAGCAGAGATGACATATCTGTGATCAACTTACAACAAGCTCAGACTTTCAGAGCAAGGTTTCAATACCCAATTCTTGTCCCAAATCAGATAATGATGACAACACAGAAAGAAAGATAGCTCCCAGTTGGTGCGATGATAAGATTTTGCATAAAGGAGAAACCCAAACCTATTCCATAGAAATGAAGAAATTCCTAGTTAAAATGCACTTCATATTTATAGAAAAACCTGATATTGGATGAAGTTTTACTTCTATGGCAACCACCTTTTCAAATCAATGTAAGAAGCACTTTCAGAGCTAAAGTCAAACATAGGTACATGCCCTCAGAAAAATTTAGAAAATCATAGCATTCATTGTACAAAACAAAGTTTTGATGCAATACATTATGAGAAATCAAACCCGCTTCGTTTATGAAAAATGGCAGAATATTTAACTCTAAGCTACCATGAAATTGATGGAATCATAGATTTACCTTCAAAATAGGGTTATAGTAACTTAAGAAATCCTTTATCAGGCCACCAGGTAACAGAAAATGAAATAATTTTCATGTTCAAAGATAAAGAAGCTCACCCTTTCCAGCATTTACGACAACCATGAAAGTGGCAGAGGGCTTGAACCAAGAAATGATGGCCATAAAAGTTACAAAGAAACTCAAAGAAGTCAAGCTCATGATCTCATAAATAGGTACCGCCTCAAAAGGAAGTACGAGAGAGCCCGATTGTTTGAGATTAACAAAGGAAAGAGATCAAATACTTTCACTCGCAAAGATCCATAGATTCAAAGAAACCATTTCTCAAAGTTATCTCAGATTCGCGCTCAAAAGAAAAAATATGGTAGAGAGATCCAACACTTTAACTCACAAAGCTTCACAGACTCATAAAGGCTGAGTTTTCAGAGTCCTGGAACCCAAAGATCAAAGCAATGGTGACCTGAAAGAATTTTTCCAGGGCTTCACCCGCAAAATGAAAATGCAAGTGAAAATGAGCTAGGTTTGAGTGATTTTATCAATGAAACTCAACCACGGTGGAAGATGGACGGTGTAAGATAAATTAGATTCAAGATCGAAGAACAAAACAATAACCACTACCAACTACCTCTTTAACCATAGTTCGAAATGGTTACCACATTAATGCCAAGTCAGAAACCCTAACCAAGGGTCAGAAAAATCAACAGCTATAGGTTAAAAATTACAAAGATCAATGGCATGAATCAAGGCACCAACAATCAAAGTAAACCACTAGGGTTGTTGTGTGCATGTATACTTTGCTTAATGCTAAATCAAATGAAGCAAGAACTACCACCTAAAATAGTTCTACAATTTAGCTAAAACAAAGTATAAACACCATCATGATAAGAATTAAACAAGGGTTAGATGCTAGCATTCATCAATACAAACTTTGAAACTAACAATGCTAAATATCTAAACTCCTCTATTCTCTAACAACAAATAAATGAATGGACCTAAGTAAGCTCCATGGCTATCAAAATAGTTGTCCTTAATGCTCCAAGAACCTAGGAATGGGGGCTAATCAAAGTTGGGCTACAAGACCCTTTTGACACCTCCCATATGACACAAGAACTTTAAGAAAGAGGCTTAACTCTTCAAGATGATGAACTCTCAAAAGGGCAAGGTGTAAGCTCTTAGTCTCTTTGCTATATGCTTTGCATTTACTCTCTTAGAAAGTTTAGGTGTAAGTAAAAAGGTAGGTGGAGGGCTCTTTATATAGCCCAAAGGATAAAGGATTCAACACATTCTCATGAATGTGGGATAAAGGTAAAACATGATTAGGAATGGATAAGGTTGCTTTATTAAAGGTAACCTTACTTTAGAAGGGTTTAATACATGTTTAGCAAGTCATGGGAGTTGGGGGGTATTTTAATTAATCAAAGGTGATTAATTAATAGGTAGGTGTAAGCTTATAGAAGCCAATTAGAGGAATATTAGTGTGATTTAGGCTATTAGAAGGGGATTAAATCAATTAAATATTGATTTATTGGTTAAATGGACGGGAAAGCTAATTAATTAATAATAATTAATTAGTCTAGGTAGAAGGGGTGATTTATTAACAGAAGGTCGTTAATTAGGGTATTTGTTGGATAGGCAACTTAATTAATTAGCTTAGTGTAATTAATTAATGATGATATGAGGGAAAATGAGTGCCTTTGACGATATGTCGTTGATTTGCGAGAAATGGGATAATTAGCACAATTTAAGTATTTAAAGTGCTTAGGCGTAATTATAGGTGTCTACATTTGCCCCTCTTTGGGGTGGCGTAAGTGATGCCACTTTAAAGATAGTAGACAGAAAATATTTTGAAGAGATAGAAGAAAAATTAGTAGGAGGGAGAGATGCCCCCTCGAGTGTCGATGGGGTGATGAAGGAAGCCGATCGATGATCAAAAAATATGAGAAGTAGGCAGAAGAATGGGGACGAGGCAGGATGCCCCGAGGAGAGGGAGAATTAGGGGTGAAAGGGAAGTCGTGTAGAAGAAATATGGATGAGGGGAGAGAAGAGCTTAGCCTCTAGCTGCTTATTTGTTTGGAACAAATTTGATGTCATCATATTGCCATAGGAACTACATCATCGGTCCTTATGAAAAATATAAGCATACGACAAAGGTAGAATGACATGAAAAGCCATACTACGAACAATTGTCCATTGCTTAAAGTACCAACTCCATGCAACATACAATAATGCAATGCAATACGAGAAGGAAACAAGCTCATATAACAGGGAAAACAAGTACGAACGCACATATCTAACCTAACAACGGTCAAGATAGTTGTACAAATGGTTTGTTATCAGTGCTGAAGAGATCCACAAATTCGTGATTGACGACAAGGGTTAAAAATGATGCCCCAAGCAAGGATACATGCAAGGGGAAATGAAAATGGACACGGGGTCCATGAAAAGCATTTGTGCGCAACGAAACAGTACCAGGCAACCAAAAGTGCCCCAGAGTACAGACGAAGCAAGCAGCTAGCTTTTGTGAATGGTTATGAATCCATTGATCCGCAAGTCGTATTAATCGGGGAAGATGTGAGACAAACCAACAGGATATGGGGAAAATACCATGCGCAAGACACAAGTTTCAGCTGTAAGAAGCAAGTTACCATTTTGTAGGGTGTTTTACTTTTTAGAAATTTTTTGAAAAATTTTTGCCTTGTTTTTTTAGATTTTTTTGATATATATATATATATATATATATATATATATATATATATATATATTGTTTTTGTTGTTTTCTCGAAACAATGTTCTATTGTTTTTGTGTTTTTCTTGAAACAATGTTCTATTGTTTTTATGTTGTTGGAAACAATTTTCTATTGTTTTTGTGTTTGGTGAAACAATTTTCTATTGTTTTTATGTTTTCTCAAACAATTTTCTATTGTTTTTGTGTTTTGTGAAACAATTTTCTATTGTTTTTGTGTTTTCTCGAAACAATGTTCTATTGTTTTTGTGTTTTGTGAAACAATTTTCTATTGTTTTTGTGTTTTGTGAAACAATTTTCTATTGTTTTTTGTGTTTTCTCAAAACAATGCTCTATTGTTTTTGTGTTTTGTGAAACAATTTTCTATTGTTTTTGTGTTTTGTGAAACAATTTTCTATTGTTTTTGTGTTTTCAACAGTTTTCCAAAGCTATGTGCAGGTAACCAAGAAAGCATGGATGCCCCCAGCGTTAGGTGGGGAATATACAAGGGCAGAAGCCATGCGCTTATGAACAAGAAGGTGAATTCGTTGAGTTGCCCCCAGCGTAAGATGGGAAATAATGAAAGACGACGTCCCTTACAGAAGAATA
Source organism: Taxus chinensis (assembly GCA_019776745.2). Taxonomy (NCBI): domain Eukaryota; kingdom Viridiplantae; phylum Streptophyta; class Pinopsida; order Cupressales; family Taxaceae; genus Taxus; species Taxus chinensis. Next base: position 237,562,860 of record CM034147.1, read on the forward strand.
GAAGAAGGGAAAGCCGGATCAAGGCTGGACTAGATGGTGTGCACAAGGAAACTCGAAGGTAGAACCAGGTCCAGGACAAAGACAACTACCCTTCTGATACAGAATGCTTGTGAACAACGAATCCTCCCGAGGTACCGGAAACCGGTTTTCACCCAAGGACTTGTCCAAAGTGCCACAATTGCGTGGTTTTCACTAGTGGACGACCTGTTTTCTCTCTTTTTTTATATATATATATATATATATATATTTTTTATTTTTATGACTTTCCTGTGCCATGTTTAGGCACAAAACTTCTTAAGATGCATGGAATTCATGGGCTCCCGGAGCTCATCGCCATTGGGGTGAGCCAACTTGTATGCCCCTATGCCATACTTGGCAACTATGACATAGGGTCCTAACCAGTGTGGTTCGAACTTCCCTTTCTTTTCTCGCTCTGCTCTGGTGTTGAACTGGTTCTCCTTCATAACTAAATCACCCACCTCAAACTGGCGAGGGATGATTCTCTTGTTGTAGTTGTGGGAGATTCTATGTTGATATACTTTCAGGTGATTAAGAGCGCGAATGTGCCTCTCATCCAGGAGCTCTAACTCAGCCAATCTTGCCACTCGGTAATCTTCATCCTTATTCAAATAGTCCCGAAGAGAAATTCGCAGGGATGGGATTTCAATCTCTAAAGGGATGATAGATTCTGTCCCGAACACGAGGGAATATGGCGTCACACCCGTAGGAGTGCGAATTGATGTTCGGTAGGCCCAGAGGCTGGGTGGATTTGTAGGTGCCAGTTTTCGACCAGTTTTGCTAACCATCTTCTCCATTATCCTTACCAAAGTCTTGTTTGTTGCCTCAGCTTGTCCATTACCCTGAGGGTAATATGGCGTGGACCATTTCAATCTGATTTGGAACCGTTGGCAAAGACCTTTCACAGTTTTGTTCTTAAATGACTTCCCATTATCTGTGACAATGGCTGCAGGGATACCATATCGGCAAATAATGTGATTCATGATGAATTTAGAAATCTGTGCTCCTGTGACATAGGTTAAAGGGACAGCCTCCACCCATTTTGTGAAGTATTCTGTAGCTGTGATGATATGTGTATGAACATCAGATGAGGTAGGAGTAAGCTTCCCTATTAGATCAAGTCCCCACTTGGAGAATGGCCACGGGGTAGTGATTGGTTGCAATGGTTGCGATGGAGCATGGATGAAATTTCCATACTTTTGGCATAGCACACATTTTCTAACATAATTACAACAATCAGTATCCATGGTGGGCCAATAGTAACCTACTCTTAACAGTTTCTTAGCCAAGACCATTCCGTTTGTATGTGCTCTGCATACTCCTTTGTGTACTTCTTTAATTGCCTGGATTGACTCCGGCACATCCAGACAACGTAACAGATTCCCATCGTAGCCACGACGATAAAGTGTACCTCCTAACAGGGTGTAATGGGCTATCTGGCGAATTAGGCTCTGCTTTTCAGAGTGGGAGATTTTGGGAGGGAATGTACTGTCCTTAAGATAGGTGAAAATGGGTTCATACCATGGTGAATGGGGACCAACAACCTCACAAGCCAAGCAAGATTCTGGCATGTCATATGCGGGCTGGCGTAGATTTTCTACGAAGAATGGCATATCATTGTTTCCTGGCGGAATACGAAGCATAGATCCCACCGTTGCCATAGCATCTGCCGATCTATTCTGCACTCTTGGGATTTGCTCAAAGGTAATGCGCACAAAATACTCCTTCAGATTTTCCACCAACTTCTTATAAGGTATGAGCTTGTCATCCTTAACTTTATACTCATCATTAACCTGTTTGATGATTAGCTGTGAATCACCTACAACCTTCACATGTTGAATATTCCACTTGATGGCTAGCTTCATCCCTGCAATGAGTGCTTCATATTCCGCAATGTTGTTTGTGCAAGGGAAGGCCAGGCGGAAAGCCTGTGGTATAGGATCACCTGAAGGAGTAATAAGGACCACTCCTGCACCTGAACCATGAAACGTAAAAGATCCATCAAAATGTATCTGCCATATGATAGATTCTTCAATGTAGAGCAAAGATGCATCTGGCAGATCCAGACTCAAAGGTTCTATGCTTTGCAAAGGTGCTTCCGCTAGCTGGTAAGCAAGTACTTGTCCTTTAATTGATTTTTGATGCACAAATTCTATATCAAACTCACTGAGTAGAATGATCCAATTAGCCATTCTACCTGTGAGGGTAGGTTTGGACAACAAATACTTGAGTGGGTCGACCTTGGATATGAGCTTGGTCTTAGTATTTAGTAGGTAATGGCGAAGTTTCTGAAAGGTAAAAACAACAGCCAAGCAAGCCTTCTCAATCTGAGGATAATTACATTCATAGGCGATGAGGGTGCGACTCAGATAGTACACTGCTTTCTCTTTATGGCTAAGGTCATATTGGGCGAGCAGTGCACCAATAGCATATTGCGTAGCGGAAATATAGAGCAAAAGTGGTTCTCCCGGAGTGGGAGGCATGAGGACAGGTGGATTAGCCAGGTACTGTTTAAGCAAAGCAAAGGCTTGTTGTTGCTCAGGTCCCCAAATGAAAGTGATGTCCTTCTTAAGCAAATGAGTGAATGAGTGACATTTATCTACAAGCTGGGAGATAAAGCGGTGAATGGATTGAATTTTCCCTTGCAAGCTACGCAGTTGCTTGATATTCTCAGGTGGAGGCATTTCTGTGATGGCAGATACTTTAGCAGGGTCTACCTCAATACCTCGTCTTGACACAATGAAGCCTAATAGTTTCCCAGATAGCACACCAAAGACACACTTCTTTAGATTTAGCCTGACTTTGTATTCACGTAGGCGTTCAAAGATACGCCACAAAATGATAGGATGTTCCTCTCTTTTTTTGGACTTTCCCAGGATGTCGTCTACATAGTCTTCCATGATGTCATGAATCATATCGTGAAATATTACTGTCATGGCCCGCTGATAAGTTGCTCCCGCATTCTTAAGGCTGAATGGCATCACTTGATAACAGAAGGTGCCCCAAGGAGTTATGAAAGCTGTTTTGTGTTGGTCTTCCTCAGCGATCTTAATTTGATTATAACCCGAAAAGCCATCCATAAGTGATAGCATTTCATACCCTGCGGTTGAGTCAACAATCATGTCAATGTTGAGCAACGGAAAGTCATCTTTAGGGCAAGCTTTATTGATGTCCCTAAAATCTGTGCAAATTCAGATACCAATAGGTTTCTTCTGGACAGGAACAATGTTCGATATCCATTCAGAATAATCAATTGGCCTGATGAATCCTGCTGCAAGTAACCTTTCCAACTCTTCTTTAACTAACAAGGCCACTCTTGGGTGCATCTTTCAAAGCTTCTGTTTGATAGGCTTAGCGTCTGCGTGCACAACCAAGTTATGCACGACCAAAGTTGGATCTAAGCCGGGCATGTCTTTGTAAGACCATGCGAACACATCAATAAACTCTCGCAGTAGCATAGTGAACGTCGTTTGTTCTCTGGCTGAGAGTGATGCTCCCAATTTTACTATCTTGGGATCTTCTTTAGTACCAATATTAACATCAATGGTTTCTTTAACTAACAATTTTGATAAATCCTCCATACGCGTGGGATCGGGAGGTAGGTTGAGATCTTCATCCAAGGATGTCTCTACGAGATTTTCATCCCTGGTGTGGTCACTTTGTTTGTCCTTTGATTTTCTTATTTGTTTGTCAGCCAATGCCTCAAAGAGGTTTTCACTGTGTGACTTGGACTTTGATTTTTTCCGAGGCTTTTCTTTAGAACTCTTGCCCTCGCTTTTCTTTAAATTTTGCTGACCACAAAGTTCAGCCTCCTCGCCGAAGTAGGCGCAGGTGTCTAAGTCAATAAAGAAACCCTTCTTGTGATCTCCAATCGGAATTGTATCCCTTATGCCCATGAACTCTGCAATAGCCTCGTCATTCTCGAATAAATCTAGTGGCACGTGACGTTGTTGGTCCCATTCAACAAGGGAGGGGTATACAAGGTCAAGGGTTGGTTCATTGGGGGTGATGGTTAGGACAGCATTATTCATGAAAAGGTTCGTGGAGGCCATATCCTCATATTGGCTACAACAGGAATCTGTATTGCTGTCTAGATAATCGGAGCTATCCTCATGCTCAGAACAAGTCGCATCTCGATCGTTGGGGTGTGCTCCATAAGGGCGAATTTCAATGCCATATCTTTTTGTTTTGAAATGTTGAAGAGGGACTGGTTCTCTTTGTCCTTGTTCATTCCTCCCACATCCTAGGCCTTTGTAGCCCATGGAGTACATCATTCTGCTAGATTTTTCATATTCTGGGGTTTGATAACAAGATGGCTGAGTATCCTCAGGGACCCAAGTAGTAGGTGGATCAAGTAATTTTTCCTCAGCTAACAAGCCTCCAGGTAGGAACGACCCAATAGTATGTTCCTCTCTAGGTCTCCTGAAGCAGTAGTTGGGTCGACCTCTAGTCTTGGGCGACAAGGAGAGGTCTGAAACCAAGAGCGCTTGTTGTACATTATACTCCCCATAGCCATAGTCCAGAATTTTCATCTCCCATGAATTAAATGGAGATGTTGAAGTAGATGCCCCATGAGTGCAAGAACGAAGAGAATTTGAATCTACTCGAGATTCCATGGCCTCAGAATGAAGAGGGACAGCTATATCTGTGGAGGGACATGTATATGTACCCTTTCATGCAAAGCTATTAAGAGCTCTACAATGAGCAAAGGGCTCTGAGTCTCCTGGTATTGTTATTGTATGTCCCTCATGCTTCAGCTTGATGCATTGATGAAATGTTGATGGCACTGCTTGCATGGCATGGATCCATGGTCGGCCTAGAAGCATATTATATGGAAGTTCCATGTCTAAGACATGAAACTTTGTCTGATGGCAAGTGGGGCCCACCTCCATTGGTAGCGTAATGGTGCCTGCTGACTCTCTTTCCGCGTTGTCGTATGCGGTGATAGTGATGATATGGGACTCAAGATCTACCTCTGTATGTCCCAATTGTTTGACCAACTTAAGCGTGCAAATATTCAATCCTGATCCATTGTCCACAAGCACCCGTTTGATTTTCCTACGGGTGACAACTACCTCAATGTATAAGGGAAGATTATGTGTAGGATTCTTAGTAGGGACCTCCCTATGGTTGAAAGTGAGATGCTCACTGGGTGCAATATTTGCCACCGCAGCTTGAAGGTATGCAGGATCAACTTCTAAAGGCACTCCCGACCCCTGAAGAGTTTGATACAAAATTTCCTTATGCACATTGGATATCTTGAGAAGATCTAAGATCGAGATCTTAGCAGGTGTCTTCTCAAGTTGTTCTAAAAGGTTATATTTACCAGTTTGTGGGGTCAACAGAGAGGGTTTTGGAATCACGAGGCGGGCACGCCTTGTTACCGCAGCGAAGTCCTTTCCCTTGATCCGGATGGTATTGACACGGTTAGTAGGGGAGCGAATACATCCGATAAGTGAATCGTAATGATTGTTATCTCTCTTGGTATACAAGTAATTCGTGGCTTTATAGGTTTGGGATGACTCTCCCCGATCCGGTTTTTCCTTTTCCGACTTATCATGCTTGGGGAATGGTTCCTTATAAATCCCCATTTTCTTGTTAGGTGTTTGCATGTGGCTAGGGTTATCCACCTCTATCTCCCCTTTGTCAATGAGGTCTTGAATATAGTGGCGAAGTCGCAAACATTTGTCTGTTTTATGACCTTTAACGCGATGCATTTCACAGTATTCATGCTCCTTATACCATGAAGGTTTAGGAGTGTTGTCATCGAATGGTTGTGTTGTAGGATAGGTCATCATGTGGGCCGCATCCAACTGTTTTAGTATGACAGACAATGGCTCATTGAGGGAGGTGAATGTTCTTCGCTTTGGTGGTGGTTGAATTGGGCCCTTGGTCAGTTTAAAAGGTTGACTGGTTTGGACCGTTTGAACACGTTTGGAATCAGTGATTCCGTCTCCCACCACGTTTTTATTTTTGTTAAAGATCTTTGGCTTTTCAGCGGGTTTGACACTTTGGTTGTCTTTAGATTAGGTTTTGAGGGTGCCTTTGGCAATGAGAGCCTTTTCTATTTGAATCCCTTTCTCGATAACCTCCTCAAAGGTGCGGACACAATGCATTTGGAGGTGGAAAGCTATATCTGGGTTGAGATTAGGGATGAAAATACTGACTAGCTGCTTCTCAGGGAAAGCGCAAGGGAAGCGACTAGCTATCCCTCTCCATCGTTGGAGGAAGCTGGCGAAGGTCTCATTTGGGCGTTGTTTTGTGCTGCACAAGTCTGCCATGGTGACATCACTCTCTATGTTATATGAGAAATGACACACGAATCTTTCCGCCAATTCTGGCCAGGTGAAAATTGATCCTCGTGGCAAGCGCGTAAACCATTCTAATGCTTGACCTCCGAGACTCTTAGGAAAAAGTCTGATGAGGTAATTATCACTATAAGACACCTCTTGACATGCCATGTAGAAATCTTTAACATGATCCCTTGGGTCTCCCTTTCCTTTGTATTTGTCGAACTTTGGCATATCAAATTTCTTTGGAAAGGGTTGAAGGGTCATTGTCTTGTCAAAAGGATAGGGGCATAGTTCTTCGTAATGGTATTTCCTAATACTCCCTATATTTCTTTCTTGTATGTTCGCAAGCGTTGCTTGCATAGATTGTACTTCTTGTGCGAGCAATTGTTCTTTAGTGGGAGAAACGGGGATGTGTACATGATGATACCCTGTGTCTTCTTCTCCTTGGTTTTCTCGATGGAGTTCGTGGATCCTAAACTTAGGCTTTGACTTTTGAACATTCTTGTTTGTGTCTTTCTGTACTTGGAAAGTAAGCAAAGCTAGTTGTCGGCTTAAGTTACTGAGTTTTTGTTGGATTGTGACTTGGTTTGTGTCTTCTTCTTCTAAAGGTTCCTCCTCTTCGTATTGTGGAGGTTCTTCCCCTGTCTCATGTTCTATCTTGTTTCTTCATGGCACTTTGATGAGGGGTATTCTATGCCCTACCACTTTATCATTTTCTACATAAGAAGTGGAAGCATGTCCGCCTGTTAAAATATCTTCCATATTGATAAGGGGGTGTTCCTCCTTAGTAGTGTCATTTGTTTGTAGTATTGGTTCCTTCTCAATGGGCAATTTGGCCCCTAATTCCATGACCCGTGCCAAAACTCTATCTTTGTTTCTAAGGAGAAACTCATCTAGTAGAGTGGGGTCAAAATCAAAGTTTGCGTGTGGTGATTCTAATTCATTTCCACTATGATCGACCATCTCTTCTGTTTCCTTTTCTGCAGAAAATAGTGGTCCTAGATCGTGTCCGATAAATGGGTTTGACCCTTGTCTGTTAGAGGTTTCCCAAGCTTGCGCCTGTTGTTCCTCATATGTTTGTTTCTTTAACCCTAGACGCGTCTTAGGAGCCATGTTTTCGTGATAAGTTTCACTAAGGTAAGTTGTAGAGTTGTTCAAAATTCAATGACTACCCCTAAGTGAAACACAAGATGTACGTGTTAAGAGTAAATTAACAGTGTGAGAATACCAATGTGATAGAATGATAAAGTCACCAATGAAACAATCGTTTGGTATCAAAACTTAATCAAATGAAGTACCTCCTAGATTACGTTTTAAAGTAATTTACGACGCCAGATGATTAACAAGATGTCTCCACTTATGCCAAGTTCAAAGGAATGAACAAAACGTAAGTAAATACATGAAGTTAAATGCGATCTCCCAATCAAGATATACGATGAGCAAGCTCAAGTCTGATTAAGACCTATATCTCAAAAAGTGTCAATTACGATTTGCGAATGACACAACAATATCACCAAGATATGTTAACCCACTTTGCAAGAAAGTGGAGTATTGATATCGAGGTGTTATTGATATGACATGCACAAATGGTAGTTCCTAACACCTTTTGAAATCGAGGTAATAATAAAACTGAACAAAAAAAGCTCAAAGTATAGCTAGGAATAGTTAAGAATGTGTGCAGCGTAACCGTACAATATAGGTATTTATGTCGAGTTTACAAGAAACAAGACGTAAATATCGAAATTGTAATGATACGAGACAAACAAACTAACTCCTCTATGGAAGTCCACAGTGATGAACCACGCCTAACTACAATGACGATCTTGACGTGGGTATCAAGATCACAATGGCTACCAAATGACGTGAAAACGCCTCCACTCACTTTAGACGTTTAACTAACCCAGCCGCAAACATGGATGGGTGTAAACGGACATAAAAGTGAGAGAAACAGTCGAATGGCAACACAAAGGTAATCACACCTCTTTTGATCAACAAAGTGTCAAAAGAATATGAAGGAAATAAATCAAGAAAAAATGACAAAAAATGCTAGTCTTACTTCGGCAGAGTTTCGCCTCGCCCTAAGGCAAGTAAAAACTAGGCGAAAGTAATACGTCACACGTTTCTCAAAAAGAAGGTTCACAACTCAACACTGTTTTAAAGTGGTCAAAGTGGGCTCCTGGCCAAAGTATATTCTCCTAGGTGGTTCTCTCGCCCTAGGTGTTACAAAGTTGCCACGAGCGAGCGCGATTTACCCAAAAAGTCGCACTGACTAGTTTGGGAGTATCTCGGCTTTACTTTACCCCCTTCAAGAATAGTAGGCAACTAGTGCGTCTACGTGTACTATCACTGGGGTCGCCACAATGGACAACCTGTAACTCTATCTCACAAAGGAATCACTAGTCAAGTAGGTAGTGCGGAGCACTTCCCGTTTCGTCCACAAGGTTCCCTCTTGCGTGGACTACTTTGGGGTTCCTGGAACCACCCCCATTGTTGTAGCTTAAGGCGTTATGCCAAAGGGGTTATGTTCCAGTTGAGCGGAGAGGGACGTACCCTTTTCTGAAACCTGCAATACAGTGTTTTGAATATGTTGTTCTTTTTATCTTGTTTAATTAGGTGTGGTTTGCTTGAACACCTTTTGGCAACCTGTATAACAACTGTATTAGTAGTTTTTGATTTCGTTTTGATTCCTCCTTTCTTTGACAAGCGTTTTTAGGTCCTGCACTCAAGCGTTAGTAGTTCTCCAAGAAAATCACATTATTTAAAAGAGGATTAAGAGTTGCTTTTGATTCTCAAGATCATCCAAGGATGCAAGAGAAGAGCATACACAACAAATAATCCAACTAAAAAGTAAATAAAATCTTTTCAATCAATGAACCATACAAATTTTTTGATAAATGTTCATTCCCTTAAACCAAAAAGTGAAAGATGAAGTTTCCAATTTACCAAATGTTATAAAATGAAGACTAAAGTTACTTTTGATTCTCAAGATCACCCTAAGGTGCAAGAGAAGAGCATACACAAACTTTTAGCCCAACTATATAGAAATGGAAAACTTCAAATCAAAGGACCGTTGAAAAATGCTTTGTAAAAGGTTCATTCCCTTAAGCAAAATGAATAATTAAATTTCCAAGTTTAATCCCAATGTTAAAAAGATATAGATCAAAGTTGTTTTTGATTCTCAAGATCACCAAAAGGTGCAAGAGAAGAGCATATACACGCTTTGATCTAAATCGAGTAAGCATGGAAATACAACATTCATCAAAACATTAGACATGTTAGAAAATGACCAGTTTTAAAATAACAGAAAAACCTACAACTTTTGTAAGTGTAAATCCCGAATTTATGTTTTCATTGCATAGTTAACTTCAATACCTTTCCAACGCAAAAAAAATGGAGTCATTTCGAGGTCGGGAGCAAAAGTTATGGCCTTCGGAAGATGGGTTACGCATATGCTCTTATGCTCATGGGTATGCACTTGACATGCACTTAAAAAATGTCAAAAAAAACGTCCCTTAATATGCAAAATGGGCAAATTTTTCCAACCAAGATTCAATTTTGAAAACAACCCATCACATTAATATATGAATAGAAGACTCAAGGCTATCAAACATTAACATACATGCTCAAGAATTTAAGATTTTCAAGAAATTGACAAAACTAGCATGTAGAATGATGAAAAAGTAAGCTCTAAAAATGAAAACATGATGAAATCTTGAAATTTTCTCACCAACATTAAATTTTGACAGCAACCCACCACATTAATATGTAAATATAAGACTCAGCACTATCAAACACTAACCTACATGCTCAAGAATTGAAAATTTTCAAGAAATTGACAAAACTAGCATGTAAAATGTTGAAAAAGTAAGCTCTAAAAATGAAAACATGATGAAATCTTGAAATTTTCTGACCAACATTAAATTTTGACAGCAACCCACCACATTAATATGTGAATATAAGACTCAGCACTATCAAACACTAACCTACATGCTCAAGAATTGAAAATTTTCAAGAAATTGACAAAACTAGCATGTAAAATGTTGAAAAAGTAAGCTTAAAAAATGAAAACATGATCAAATCTTGAAATTTTCTCACCAAGATTAAATTTTGACAGCAACCCACCACATTAATATGTAAATAGAAGACTCAGCACTATCAAACACTAACCTACATGCTCAAGAATTTAAAATCTTCAAGAAATTGACAAAACTAGCATGTAGAATGTTGAAAAAGTAAGCTCTAAAAATGAAAACATGGAGAAATCTTGAAATTTTCCCCTCAATTCCAAATTTGACAGCACTTCACCTCCTTCATACCTACAAGGAAGACCCAACACATGCAAACTCAACAAAACATGTTAAAAAAAACAAGTTAGATCAACATGTGTAAAAGAGGGTTAGTAACCAAAAATAAAACTTAACTACAAAAACTTGAAATTAAGTGCAAAGGACAATGGAGTAAGTCCCACCAGGCGTGCCAAATGTGTGCATGTATACATTGCTTGATGCTAAATCAAATGAAGCAAGAACTACCACCTAAAATAGTTCTACAATTTAGCTAAAACAAAGCATAAACACCATCATGATAAGAATTAAACAAGGGTTAGATGCTAGCATTCATCAATACAAACTTTGAAACTAACAATGCTAAATATCTAAACTCCTCTATTCTCTAACAACAAATAAATGAATGGACCTAAGTAAGCTCCATGGCTATCAAAATAGTTGTCCTTAATGCTCCAAGAACCTAGGAATGGGGGCTAATCAAAGTTGGGCTACAAGACCCTTTTGACACCTCCCATATGACCCAAGCACTTTAAGAAAGAGGCTTAACTCTTCAAGATGATGAACTCTCAAAAGGGAAAGGTGCAAGCTCTTAGTCTCTTTGCTATATGCTTTGCATTTACTCTCTTAGAAAGTTTAGGTGTAAGTAAAAAGGTAGGTGGAGGGCTCTTTATATAGCCCAAAGGATAAAGGATTCAACACATTCTCATGAATGTGGGATAAAGGTAAAACATGATTAGGAATGGATAAGGTTGCTTTATTAAAGGTAACCTTACTTTAGAAGGGTTTAATACATGTTTAGCAAGTCATGGGAGTTGGGGGGTATTTTAATTAATCAAAGGTGATTAATTAATAGGTAGGTGTAAGCTTATAGAAGCCAATTAGAGGAATATTAGTGTGATTTAGGCTATTAGAAGGGGATTAAATCAATTAAATATTGATTTATTGGTTAAATGGACAGGAAAGCTAATTAATTAATAATAATTAATTAGTCTAGGTAGAAGGGGTGATTTATTAACGGAAGGTCGTTAATTAGGGTATTTGTTGGATAGGCAACTTAATTAATTAGCTTAGTGTAATTAATTAATGATGATATGAGGGAAAATGAGTGCCTTTGACGATATGTCGTTGATTTGCGAGAAATGGGATAATTAGCACAATTTAAGTATTTAAAGTGCTTAGGCGTAATTATAGGTGTCTACAGTTGTAATTAACTTGACCCGAGTTAAAGACCAACGACCAAACTTTCAAAGGGGTGAGTCATCACGGTGGAGGGGAATGAGCTTCGTTAAAAACATTATTATTGTTGACGATAGTTACCCCATATAAAATCAAAAATAATAATCATCGCTATTAACCATGTAAAATCCGAGAAGTATATCATATGCAATGGTCAATCCAAAAGGGGGCCGAATAATCAAACAATGATTATTATCCAAACCTTGGTCTAAGAAACCCATGTATCAAACCATGACTAGTATATGCCATGTTAAAGGAGACCCAATCAATAACATGTTTGTCATGATAATATAGAAGACAAACATGACCATGGGCACGTGAAAAGAGGTGGTCCACATAAGAGGTAAACATTATTTTTCTTACAGGAGATAATATTGCCTATGGTCATAAAGGTTAAATGTGTCAACATCATATGCATCAAAGGATCATGCAATGGAGATGTCAACATAAAGACTGAGCTTGGAGGTGGTCCCCATCAAGTGGATGTTTGGATGTGTATTTTTTGCAAAATATTGCAAGTATTGTAATTATTTTTATTCACTCATAGGGAGTTTATTTTTGCATGCCTTCACAACAGGGCAAAATAGAGAGGAAGACAGAGTTGCATATTCATGGAGAGAGACTTTCCTAGCAAAGAATCTTATTTTTAGCAAAGTATTCACCCTTCTTTCTTAAAAATAGATAAGTCAGCTTCAGTTGACCAATTGTAATCAAGACTATTAAATGCTTATTTGTAATTACATGCTCTATTTTTATTCCTTATCTATTATTAAATAAATGATAAAAATAGAATGCATGGGTGAGTACAAGCCTTAGGCTATTTTTAGGAAGAGGGTGAATTTTATTTTTGCTATATATTGTGTGCCTTTGCAAAGCACAAGGAGGTTTTTTCATTGAGGAACTTCGAGAGGACTTTTTGGATATAGGAGTACTGAAGCAATTTTTGTCAGTTTTGCCCGCTGAGTGTGAAGTATTTTTTTCCTTTCCAAGTTATTTGCATTCTTTTGTTTCATCATATTAGTCTTGTGAATTAAAATTCCCTGACAAATTATCTTACCCTACTACAAATTCAATTCTTCTACATAATTTTAATGTCCATGTTAACTTATTAGTACTGTTGTAATTTTCTCCGTCAGTATAACCAAGTGTTTTTCCCTTAGATGTTTTGCATAAAACTATTGGCTCGTGCATAAAAATTCCTTCCCATATCAGTTGTGCATATACTCAGTCAAAGCCCTCATACAAATTTGGTGTATCACCTTATTTTTAATTACTTTACAGTCATCTTTCACTCTTAAACCCCAGAATCAATTTAGGATACATCAACAAGGAACCGGCCTTAATACCGGAGATGCACCTCAAAATAGGTATACCCATAGACCTGAGGAGTTTCCATTGTATCTACGAAAGTGAGAGATCAAATTTTGCAAGCTTAGAAAACCTGCAGCCATTTCTCCATAGGGTGCAGTTTCGAGAGATAATAGTTTTTGGCAAGCCCTATGGGACACTCACACAACTAAAAGTTTCACTTTCAAAGGTGTTTCATCATTCAAGCATATCAGACACCATGCATAGTAGTTTTGGAAAGAAATACTATTGATGTGTTCAGAAGATTCAAGATCCGAAGCAGAACTCATTTGGTGACTCCATTAATTTGATTCCAAAGCAGTATAGCACTTTTCAACAAGTATTAAAATTTTCAGTTGCAGTCTTTAGTTATTTTTCAAGAAATTTAGATATGTTATTTTGTCGTTATCAGTTGTTTTGTGAACAACAGACTTTTTTTCATAAGTTCATTATTATATGAGGTCCTACAACCATGAATCCTCACTTTCAGCAATATTATCAACCAAATCAACAATCTTTTTATCCACCTTCTCCTTCAGATCAATTCTATAACCCTTATCAAAATGAATACCCTTATAACCGAAACCCTGTATATCAAAATGATTACCAATAGGAGGGTTATGTTTTTCAAGACCAATTATATACAGAGGGTTATGTCGACTATGCACAACAAGAAGATATTAGAATTGAGTTTAATAGTTTGAAGTAGCAATATTTAGCTATCAAGGAACAAATTGAGAAATCAACAACAATGAAGAATGAGAGGTGTCAAGATAGGGAACCCTGTCAATGGGATGTTCCAGCGTACCTTCGCTATCAAAATTCAGTGCCTATAAATTCTCCTTGCCAGCCAATGCATCCTATTGCTTAGTTTCCCTAACTATCAAGCTACTACAATTCCTACTTTTTCTACCCCAAAATCACATACTAAAGTCAAAATTAAGTGTCCAAGTTGGTGTTTAGAAGTTGTTCCAAATGCATATCTTATTCCCCAACCTCTTGTCTAAAATATTCCAGTTGAATCTGAAACTAAGCCCACTCCTTCTTTACCCATACTTCCAGTTTAGAAAATAGAAAATAAAAAGATCAAGCAGGAGGGATAGCTATTAGAAGACAAAGATATGCTGGAATTCTTGTAGAACTTGCATGGATGGACGTCAAAGTTTTAGTTTGATTTTATTCCAAAATTGGAAAAGGGAACCATGCAAAAGGTACAATCTATTTTTCTAGCAGATCAAGAAAAGTTGGAAGATGATGAACAATCTACATATTCTGAGTGTAGTGTGAATAAAGGCACCATACTCACGTAGCTTACAACTATATCAAAAGAGGATAGATCAATTTTAAATGAAAAGGAGGTTGAAATTCAATAAAATTGTGTTTCAAATTTACAACTTGAGGTTGATGATTTCTTGTCATACTTGGAAAACTGCATAGGTGAAGAGCAGCCTATAGAACTAACTAATTTTGTAGTTTCAACATTCAAAGAACCTCTGGTGGATAAGGTCCCTCTTATACTTGAAGAGGAGGAAGAGATGATATTAAATATAGATCTTTACTTTCCCCTCCTAGAATAACCATTTTGGGAGGAGAATGTCTTAGAACATCATGTTGTTGAAATTAGATCTTGTGCAGAAAAAATAGAAAATTTTGATCCTAAAGATTGTTTGTCAAAACAGAATGATCAAGACAAAAGATCAGTTGTGGTATAATAGTTTGAAGGAGATGAAGTATGTTCATATCAGTTTCAGCATGCACAACAGGATAAATCAGAACAGTAACTTCATATAAGTACCTATAAAAATGAAGAAGATGATCTTCAATTTTTTGACTGTACCATGCATCTGGACAGTACCTATGAAGAAGAAGATAAGGAACTTGAGTTTTTAGACTGTATGGGTGATCTGAGCAATGCAAAACCATTTGAAAGAATTTTTGAAAAGGCACTTACAATAGTCATTTAACAACTTGTAGAACAGAAGCAGATCTCAAAATAGTTTCAAGATGAGTTACAACAATTAGAAGACACAAAACAACCTCCAGGATAGCTTCAGGAAGATATCATTATCGAAAATAATATTTATGATTCAGATCAAATCAAAACTATCAACAAGTTTTTTGTGAGGAGGCCTTGTCCTATTCAATATTTGGCTAATTCTCACCCAGCTACGGTATTGCCATATTTCATGTTTGCCTTAGAGCACGAAAGTGAGTCATTTTTTCTCAATATAAAGCCTCAAGTCAAGTCAAAATAGATTACAGATCAAATAGAGGTGCTTCCCACTTCATGAACTAATTTGATTAGTGAAATAAAGGTACATGTCTCATTCCTAGCTATGCCACTTTGCTGGTTCTAGACATGAATTCATGGCCTCAGCTTTGGAGAAAGGGAAGCTACTTTTCACTACCTGTTTCAGGTTTCCTTTAGCCTCAGTTGGTGCTAGTTAGAGTAGGGTAGATTAGGATTTCCCTTTCAATAAGTGTAGTTCCTGCACATTGCAATGTTTTTCAATTCAATAAGTGCATTCATGCACGTGATCTGGTTCACCATATCCTTTCCTAGCTTTAGTTCATTTTGGAAGGGTTGGACCTTCAGAAAGGTAGATTTTGGTTACATATTTTGGACTCCATGCCCAATGGACAAGAGCAAGGCACTGTTCTACAAGCTAGCACATAACTTTCCACACAAGATCACTAGAAATTTTGAAATTTTTTGCACTCAGTGCAAAAAGGTCAACTCGAAACTTTTAAAGTTTCTCAGATTGGTCAGTTATGAGTCTTGTTATGTTTGGGATAGCCACCTTTTATTTTAATGCAGTTTTTAATTGTTTGGTTCTGGATAGTCTTGGAAGTCATTTGGAATCAAAACTACGACTTGAGTATAGTTTAAGAATGTCATACCTCATAGATGCAGCCATTCCATTCGAAACCCTTGTCAGAACTATGCAAAAACTGTAAACAACCATTATAGGGCCCTGACGAAGGTAGAAAGGGCAACATGTATCAGACATGATTTTTAGAAGCTACAGACAGGTGGTAGTTTTGAAAGAAAATTTAGTCTTACAAGCAGTTTGCATTTTTAGTGAGCGACAATAAGGTACACTTGATTGTTTATTTATTTCTATGATTAATTAAATTATTTAAGTGTTTTGAGTTGTATAACTTCATTCATTATCCATACAAATGAAATAAAGTACAGAAAGGAAAGACATACATCTCATAACACGAAAATATTTTCATTTACTCATGAGAAATAATAGTACATATTTTTCTCACAGAAGTCGTGAGAAATAACTGAAAGGAAAGACAATGCATATATTTATGAAGCTGAAAATGTAAAGAGGTAAAATAAACCCATCATTACCTCGAGGGAGTGTTTTTCTCTTTCTAGACTATTGTTCTAGCTGTCCACAGCAACTGCATCATGGTACCTGAAAAGGGAGAAGCAAACGATCATCAATATTGAGCTCAGGGTTTAACTTAACTCTTTATACTTCCAACTTCAAAAATTGATGCATTTAAAAGTGTAATTATTAGGTGAAGCAGAAGAATCAGAATATAAAGGATGAGATTAAGTGGAATGATTTATTACAGCTGAAACAAAATGGACAAGACAATTCTGGGAAAATTTCACCAGGGCTTCGCCATGAAAAATATTCATTTCAAACATTCCAGCATGCATGTAAAGCTGTAATGAAGCTCAAATACAGTATTTAAGAAGAAAAGGAAAAGAAACTACAACATTCGAACAAAACTTCAAAGTTTAGCATACAAAAATTTGTGAAACAGAAATTCCAGAAATAATGTGTCCCTTCCAGGTTCTCAAACAAAATAAATGATTAACTTCTACAATTTTCATTTCTCAGAATCAAATGTTTCAAAGTTATTCACAATAGAAATAAGAATGATGTTTAGTACAAGGTTGCAGAAAATGGAGAAATCAATATCAAGCACATAATTTTACAAAAATGACAACCATCATGTGGTACTATTTTTAGAATAAAATGTACATCATTTTTAGGTAGTCAAGGTTACAAGAGATCAACCCAAAAGATGAGACTTTAGAGTTCTTCAAAAGCATCAAGGTACTCAAGTCTTAGGATGAAACAAAACTCAAATAAAGAACATAATAGTTCGGAGTTTGAATCAAGAACAGAAAAGTTACCAGAAACTTTTATGAAAAACTCAGAAGTACAAAATTTAAAATAAAAGAGCTATGTATAATGATGGAATAAGGTTTCAGTAGAAATATGCAAAATTTTTAGACCCAATAGAAGTAGAGATGACAGATCTGTAATCAACTCACAATGAGCTCAGAATTTCAGAGTAAGGCTTCAATACCCAATACTTGTCCCAAATCAAATAATGATGACAACACAGAAAGGAAGATAGCTCCCAGTTGGTGCGATGATAAGATTTTACATAAAGGAGAAACCCAAACCTATTCCATAGAAATGAATAAATTCCCAGTTAAAATGCGCTTCATATTTATAAACAAACCCGATATTGGATGAAGTTTTATTTCTATGGCATCCACCTTTTCAAATCAATGTAAGAAGAACTTTCAGAGGTAAATTCAAACATATGTACATGCCCTCAACAAACTTCAGACAATCATGGCATTCATTATACAAAAAAAAGTTTTGATGCAATACATTATCATAAATCAAACCCACTTCGTTTATGAAAAATAGCAAAATATTTAAATCTAAGCTGCCATGAAATGGATGGAATCAGAGATTTACCTTAAAATTAGGGTTACATGAACTCAAGAAATCCTTTATTAGGCCACAAGGTAACAGAAAATGAAATAAATTTCATGTTCGAATATAAATAATCTCACCCTTTCTGGCATTCATGACAACTGTGAAAATGGCAGAGGGCTTGAACCAAGAAATGGCGGCCATAAAAGTTACAAAGAAACTAAAAGAAGTCAAGCTCATGATCTCAGAAATGGCTACCACCTCAAAAGGAAGTACCAGAGAGCCCGATTATTCGATATTAATGAAGGAAAGAGATAAATTCTTTGACTCACAGAGCTCCATAGATTCAAAGAAACCATTTCTAAAAGTTATTTCAGATTCGAGCTCAAAAAAAATAATATGGCAGAGAGATCAAATATTTTAACTCACAAAGATTCACAGACTCATAGAGGCCAAGTTTTAAGAGTCTTGGAACCCTAAGATCAAAGCAATGGCGACCTGAAACAATTTTTCCAGGGCTTTGCCCCAAAATGAAAATGCAAGTGAAAATGAGCTAGGTTTGAGTGATTTTATCAATGAAACTCAACCACAGTGGAAGATGGATGGTGCAAGATCAATTAGATTCAAGATCGACTATCGAAACAATAACCACTGCCAACTACCTCTTTAACCATAGTTTGAAATGGTTACCACATTAAATGCCAGGTAAGAAACCCTAACCGAGGGTTAGAAAAATCAATAGCTACAGGTTAAAAATTACAAAGATCAATCGCATGAATCAAGGCACCAACATTCAAAGTAAACCATTAGGGTTGTAATTAACCTAACCTAATTTAAATACCACCAACCAAACTTTCAAAGGGGTGTGTCATCACGGTGGAGGGGAATGAGCTTCATTAAAAACATTATTCTTTTTTACTATAGTTACCCCATATAAAATTAAAAATAATAATCATCGCTATCAACCATGTAACAGTCGACAAGTATATCATATGCAATGGTCAATCCAAAAGGGGGCCAAATAATCAAACAATGATTATTACCCAAACCATGGTCTAAGAGACCCATGTATCAAACCATGACTAGTATATGCCATGTTAAGGGAGACCCAATCAATAACATGTTTGTCATGATAATATAGAAGACAAACATGAGCATGGGCACATGAACAAGGTGGTCCCTATAAGAGGTAAACATTATTTTTCTTATAGGAGATAATATTGCCTAGGGTCATAAAGGTTAAATGTGTCAACATCATATGCATCAAAGGATCATACAATGCATATGTCAACATCAAGACCTGAGCTTGGATGTGGTCCCCATCAAGTGGATTTTTGGATGTTTATTTTTTGTAAAATATTGCAAGTATTGCAATTATTTTTATTCACTCACAAGGAGTTTATTTTTGCGTGCCTTCACAACAGGACAAAATAGAGAAGAAGACAAAGTTGCATATTCATGGAGAGAGACTTTCCTAGTAAGGAATCTTATTTTTAGCAAAGTATTCACCCTTCTTTCTTAAAAATAGATCACTCAACTTCAGTTGACTAATTGTAATCAAGGCTAATAAATGCCTATTTATAATTACATGCTTTTATTTTATTCCTTATCTATTATTAAATAAAGGATAAAAATAGAATGCATGGGCGAGTACAAGGCTTAGTTTTTTTTTAGGAATAGAGTGTATTTTATTTTTGCTATATATTGTGTGCCTTTGCAAAGCACGAGGAGGTTTTTTTCATTAAGGAACTTGTGGAGGACTTTTTGGATATATGAGTACTGAAGCAATTTTTTCCAGTTTTACCCTCTGAGTGTGAAGTATTTTCTTCCTTTCTAAGTTATTTACATTATTTTTTTTCATCATATTAGTCTTGTGAATTAAAATTCCCTGACCAATTATCTTACCCTGTTGTAAATTTAGTTATTCTGCATAATTTTAATGTGCATGCTAACTTATGAGTACTATTGTAATTTTCTCCCTCAGTATAACCAAGTGTTTTGCCCTTAGATGTTCTGCAGAAAACTATTGGCTCGTGCATAAAAAATTCTTCCCATATCAGTTGTGCATATACTCAGTCAAAGCCCTCATATAAATTTGGTGTATCACCTTAGTTTTAATTACTTTAATTCATCTTTCACTCTTAAACCCCAGAATCAATTTAGGATACATCAACAAGGAACCATCCTTGATAACGAAGACTCACCTCAAAATAGGTATACCCATAGACCAGAGGTGTTTCCATTATATCTGCGAAAGAGAGAGATCAAATTTTGCAAGCTTAGAAAACCTGCAACAATCTCTCTACAGGGTGCACTTTCGAGAGATAACAGTAAACTTTTCTCTTCATATAAAATGTTGTGTGGTAAACCCTTCTAAGACATAGTAACAATGTAATTCTAAGCATAAAAAAATGGTTGGATGACCCTTATAAAAAATAAAATAAAATATATACATACAAACAAATTAATGTAGATGTGATCTACTTGATAACATTTGATCCCCTAAGCGATCAAAGAGGAAACTATAATTGGTAATAAAAATATTTATATACCTTGCTTTTCCCCAAGTTAAACTAATCAACATTATCCTTTTATGGTGAATTCTTAAATGATCTTATGGTATAATCATTGATTAGTTTTTGGAAGATAATAAGGTTTTATAGGTAGGAGGGAAATTGATTAAGAACCCTTCAATATCTCTCAATCATTTGAAATGTAAATTGTTTTTCCCCTGTCAAACTTAATCAAGCAAAGTATAAATATAACTATTAACTAATCTTGATAAATTCTTACCCTCAATAAAAGTATGCTTAATAACCAGTGATAGCCGGAAGTGGAATTCTTTTGACATGTTTCCCTTAACCCTTGGCTTGGTTCATTGTAATCTTTCTTAAGTAATGTCAAACTTTTGATCCTTGCACAAAGAAGATTTTTTTTTTGAACCTTAAATGGAACTTTCCCTCAATCGGAGCTTGTGCTTATCACATGTGCAATAGAGGTGTGGAACAATTTTCAGTGGCTTGAGTAAGTGTAATTAACCATGTGAGAAATGGAAAATGTTCTTAAATCAACGAATTAAACAAGTTATTGGCATATTATAGAATGATTCTCCTTCAGAAAACATGATCTTAAGCTAATTAGTCAATAGTAAACAAGAAAGAAGATCACCTTTGTAAGAAGAATTACACAAATGAAAAAATTAATCTTCTAGATCGGAGTCAAATTTTCAAAGATGTTTTTAGTAGTTAAATAACCTTCAAATGTTTTACTCTGTGGGATGTCCTTAAATGTAAATGTGTATTGTGGTTGGTCTATTATGTTGTGCCCTATCGAAGAGTAAAGTGAATTGTTTGGGATGGGTGTTGTATGATTCCTTGTTGCCTATGTGGTATATGTTGTGTCTAGCTTGTTGGGAGTTGGCAGTAGCCCTTTTTGGTCACTTGAGTCATTGTGTACACTCCAAGTAAGTCAAAAATAGTTATCTGAGTTTTCTAGTGTTGTTTTTGGGGCATGTTTTAGTTGGTGTTAAAATTATCATTTCATTCAATATATCGACAAAAATGCTTCGATTGACCTTTGATTACAAAATGTTGTTGTAGGAGTGATGAGGTTACGCAACAAATTGGTATATGTCTAATGTCTAATGCCCACATTTTACACACACAAATACAATAATAAAAATATTGGAATAAATTTTTTTAACTTACATTGTAGTATACACAACACTACAGGAGATTATTGAGTACGACACATAACATGAGATATGTTTGCACAGACAATAACCCACATAGGTAACATCAATCACGTGATGCACAAAAACATCACTTTTTTAAAATAACAAGGCACAACATAACAATTCAACTACATGGCACACTTATAGATAGGGTTCTCCCACGACATGATATTATGGGAATACACATTTATTACAATCATGTTTCAATATTTTAAATTAAGTTCTAGAAAGACTCATAATATGTGATTCATATATCCATTTTCCCTTTTGCTAGATTTCTTTTACAAAGTATAACCTTTAACTTACAGTGTATGGCTAAGTGCACAAAGCTGGGGGGCTAAAAGGGGGTCTTAAGTGGATGCATTTTTCTGAGAAAAAAATCTCCAACTTGTATGAGTTTTTTGCAATAGTTACACTCAAAATTGGAAGATGTTGTAGAAATATGAATTGTAGAATTTTGAGTCTAGTTTCTAAGC
Source organism: Taxus chinensis (assembly GCA_019776745.2). Taxonomy (NCBI): domain Eukaryota; kingdom Viridiplantae; phylum Streptophyta; class Pinopsida; order Cupressales; family Taxaceae; genus Taxus; species Taxus chinensis. The sequence continues at coordinate 237,584,952 of CM034147.1, forward strand.
TACTAAATTTTATTGAAAACGGATAATTTTAAGTGGTTCAAACAACTAAAATACAAAAAGATGCTCCTATTTTTATTAAAAAACATAATAGTGTGACTTTCGTGCCCCCCAATATTTTTTGAGAACCATTTAGTATTTTTGAAAACCCTTTAGTAGAAAGATAGCTAGGAGCATCTAGTTTGATCTCCATTTTTTTTAGATATTTTTAGAGAATATTTTTTTATTTATGATTTTTCTAGTACAGAAATTTTATTTTTTGAATAATAATGGAGCTCCGACTATGGCCCCCCTAACTATCTCAAACAATATCGAAAATTAGATTTTTTTTTTGAATTTGTATAGAATTATGCCTAGTTTGGGCTAGTATATATTTTTTTAATTTTGATCACCCAAAGAAAAGATACACCATGAAAGATAGACATATTTACACTTCAAAAAATAGCTATAAAAAAGGCATAGTTAGAAAATCAATAATATGAAAACCTTATATTAGTCAGAAAATTTGAAAAATTATATTTTTAGAAAGAAGAGACTGCTATATGTCGTGGTATAATTTTTTTTAAATGGATCAATTGTTTTATTTTGATTTATCATAGATGAAGTGTATTTTTTACATTTTCTTGTAAAAACTCGTTGTTTGTTGTGTTTGTGCAGGTCCATGCTTCAGGCTTCGGGATCTTAATCGGATCCCAAGCCTTGAGGCATGGCTTGGGAAAAGAGAAAACACAAAACGTGTATGCTTTATGTAACACATACACGTTTTTCTTTGTTTTATATATTGTGGCCCCCAACGTCCCTTTCATCTCTTTCATGGGAATTCTGCAAACATTATGTTTTGTCTGTAATTTTCTCTACATTCTTGCATGAGTTTTTAGTATTTCATTTTGTCCCCTACCCCACTAATTGATTATTTCTAATCATGGGTGATAAACGTGGAGGTAAGGAAAAGAGCAAAGTCAAGAATAAGACACCAGAGTAATTTGAAGAGAAGAGAATAAAGAAATTGAAGAGAATGCAAAAACTTCGAATAGGGCAAGGTACATCCGTTATATCAAATGTAGATAATGTATTAGAAAATTGGGATGAAATACATAATGAAAATTTACATAATAATGATTTTGCAATGAATAATGATATTTAATTGAATGATAATGTTGGTATGGATGAAGAAATTGATATGAATCCAATTGTTGAACCCTTACATGAGAATCCAAATGTTAACCCCGAAATTTGTATGAAAACATTGAATGAAGAAAATAACCTTGTAAAAAAATCTTCACCTCTAAGAACACCTCCTTTCATTTTGTGAAGAAAACCAATTCACTTAATTGAAATTGATGAAAACATTATAAAACCAATGCCTAATAAAATGTCTGAGAAATGCGAGAAGAAAAGCTAGTGAAATTTTGGATAATTACTTTGAGAATTTAAATGACACACAAAGATGTCAATTATTTGTTTCATTGATGAAATTAATCAAGATGATGTCCCTATAATGAAGACCTTGGGGTTCATAACATCTAATGTTGTTGTTCAAAATGTGTCAATTGTTGAAAACATACATAAAGCATACCAAATTGTAGGTGGCAAAAGACACACCAAACATAGTAATGCTACACAGCGTGCACTAACTAATTGTATAGTAAGTGATAAAATAGTTAATAAACACTTGATTGGAAAAAACAAGTAGTGCTTTGAAGCTAAATAGAAAAAAACTAATGAAAGAAATACAAAGACGTAAACATCTTGAGTTAGTCAATAACACTGACTATAGGGCTTTCTCTAGCAGACTTCCATGAAAAGACAAGAATACATCTGATATTCTAAAAGAATAAATTGTAAAATTTTGGAATGAGAACACAAGGGTGTCACCGATTAGAAGAGATACAGTAAAAAGAAGAATAGGTTCTCGTAATTGTGAATCGTGTGTAAAACATTTCTTAGATATGACTCAAACAAAATTATTCTCTAAGTTTAGAAATGAAAATCCACAAATTAACATTAGCCAAAGATTCTTTGAAATGAGCAAACCCTTTTATGTGAAAATCAATCACTCACATACCACTTGTTGTTGCAGGCATCATGTTGAATTTTCGATGAATTATTATGTTTTTTGTCAAATACATCATGTTTTGCATAATGAAATCATGTTGCATAAGTGTGGAATATATGTCCCACAAAAATCTTCAAGGGAATTTATTCCAACAATATTTTGTGAAAAATCAACAAGACAATTTTTTTATAACAAAACATGTTTGGATGGAATGTGCAATGTATGTGGTGGCTTGCCAAATCTGAACAGTTGTATCCATGAGGAGAGTACATATTCAATAGGAAAATAATTGGTTGATGTCACCAAATATGAATCGGTGGCATATCAATTTAAAGATGGAAAAGAATCTAAGAGGTGTGAGCTTGTTAAAAAACAATTACCTATATCAAAATATATGGTCAAATTCAGAGAGGAAATTTGTTATGAGTATGCAAGGCACACACATAGAGCTCAATGGTTAGATGAACAATTCAAGTTAAGCAAGGACACATTCCCACTTGGTACTATTGTTTTAGTAGTTGACTTCGCAGATAATTACACATTGCAGCCACAAATGGAGGTTTAGTCTCAATATTTTAACTCAGTGCAAGTTTCTATTTTTGTGCATATAACATTCGTGTACTCTCCTGAAAGCACTAAGAAAGATCAAAAAATATTAAGAGAGTATCATTTCTACATCAATGATGATCGGACACATTCTACAGGATATGTATAAGGGTGTTTTATGTGAACTTAAATGAGAGGAACATTAGTTTCGATTAACATTACATTTGGTCAGACAACTGCACATCACAATTCAAGAATGCATGGATGTTTTATTGGCTAAGCAAGATGCACAAAGAAACAAATGTACAACATATCTGGAGTTTTACTGAGGCAGGGCATGGAAAAGGAGATAATGATGGTGTAGGAGCATCTGTGAAAGAGAACTTACAAGAGAAGAGTTAAAGTTCAAGGATGGTGCTAAATTTACAAATGCAAAAAACATTTTTGATTGGTGTGTTAAGAATATGAGCCATGAATCTCAAGAGAGATCAACGGTTGTTAGATTTTTTGGTTGATAGAGCAACAACATCTGGCAAAATTTGAAGAATGTATGACAGTTGTAGGATCAAGTGATATGCACTCATTCCGTAGTTCATATGCAAATTCTTGGACTATTTATACTAAGTGCATGACATGGTTTTGTATATCATGCATTGATTTTGCATAGAATGAATGTGAGTCACAGTAATGGGTGGATTAATGAACTTTTAGACCTCTAATTACACTCAACACACATCAAGTTCCACGAGCATTACAACTTGCAGGGTCTTTAGATCAAATGACAACATCACCTGACTTTGACCAAGTCTCTGATTTAGTGCAACAAGGTACATACGTATATGTACATGCCATGTTTTAGATTTATAAATTATTAAATGGTCAACTCTTAACGTATTTATAAATTGACTGAATAGTTTTACTTTATGATACATAGGGCACATTTTTGTCATTATTGCGACATAATTTAAATAAGAGATAACAGACTACGTCTTATCTCATTGTGTAGAGGGGAAAAAAATTGACTTCCACAGTCATTGATGGTGAAGACCTTGACTATCCCACTGGATTAGTGGTAGTCACTGGAACTTGGTTTTGATGATATCCTATCAAAAAATCAAACATTTAATTGTTTGAAGACTATGAATTACATCGGAAGATACTTCACTATTCACATTTGGTCCTTGTAACAAATATTAAACTGATCAAATATCGAGGTCGGCCATCAAACAAAAATTTGTGGAAGGTTTGTGAATCAGATCATGAAGCAATTCTTGCTACTATTAAGAATAGAGTTGATCGTTGTAGTTCATTCGATCGAATTTGCAAAGGTATGTTCTTCATGAATTTAATTTGAATATTTACTTAAATGATTTTGTTTAACTGTTGTATGATTTAAAATTCTATTTAATTGCTTACTAACATGTTTATGTAGGTTAGTGGTGCCAAAAAAGCTTCCACCTTCACGTGGTTGGCACTGTCAGTAGAGAATTTATTATTCTCAAAACTGGAAGTGAAGCTAAGAGAAATTAATATTAGAAAGGAACAAAAAATAGAAATTCTCATTTCACCATCTATATTATAAAAATATCTTATTAAAATTCTCATTTCACCACCTATATTGTATGAACCACCTATATTATTCGGGTGATTGGAAATGGACAAACTTATAATGAATTAGTCTTAATGGATATGGAGAAAACCATGAGAGGATTTTGTAGAGGGCCCTGACATGGAGGTCTCGAATCTGACGAGACGTCTTTAGGTGCCACGGAGTCAGATAAATCACCTGTCGAAGATAAGGCGTGATTGGGTCGCAGGGTTATTAAGCGACTACGCCTGAACAACGTAGCCTAAAAGAATGGGGAGCATAGGGAACCAAAAATAAGCCTCCAATATCATTCACCTGACTAGACCGATGTGTTGGAGTAGTTGGTTTGGTCCCACGAACTTCTGTTTGCAAACTACATCCTCTAGCATCCCTATATTGACTCAGACTACACTATTTTACGCGTTTGCAAACAATAACATAGTGAGAGAACCAGATGGAGACAGAGAAAACCATGAGACAATTTTGTAGAGGACCCCAACATAGAGGTCTCAGATCTAACGAGACATCTCTAGGTGCCACAGAGTTCGAGAAATCACTCGTCAAATATATGGCATGTTTGGGCCTCAGGGCTCTTAAGGGACTACGCTTGAACGGGGTAGCCCAAAATCATGGGAGCATAGGGAACCAAAATAAAGCCTCCATTAGCATTCAATAGGACACCACAACGTGTTGGCATAGTTTCTTTGGTCCCATGAAATTTTGTTTGCAAACTACAGCCTCTGGCATCCCTACACTGACTTAGACTGCACTATTTCACGTGTTTGTAAATAATATCACAACGAGAGAACCGGATGGAGATGGAGAAAACCATGACATAATTTCATAGAGGTTTCCAACATGGAGCTCTCAGATCTGACGAGACGTCTCTAAGTTCCACAGAGTCTGAGAAATAACCCGTTGAAGCTATGGCGTGTTTGGGCCTCAAGGCTCTTAAGCGACTACGCCCTGACGGGGTAGCCCGAAAGCACGGGGAGAGTAAGGAACCAAAATTAAGCCTCCAATAGAATTCACCTAGCCACCCCAATGTGTTGGTGTAGTTGGTTCGGTCCCACGAGCTTCCGTTTGCAAACTACAGCTTCTGGTAGCCCTACACTGACTCAAACTATGTTATTTCACGTGTTTGCGAACAATAGCACAACGAGAGAACCAGATGGAGATGGAGAAAACAACGAGAGAATTTTGTAGAGGGTACTAACATGGAGGTCTCAAATCTGATGAGATGTCTCTAGGTGCCATGGAGTTTGAGAAATCACCCGTCAAAGATATGGCGTGTTTGGGCCTCGTGGTTCTTAAGTGACTACACCCAGACGGGGTAGCTCGAAAGCACAGGGAGCATAGGGAACCAAAACAAAGCCTCCACAAGCATTCAATAGGCCACCCTAATGTGTTAACATAGTTGGTTCAGTCCCACGAGCCTCCAATATTATTCACATGGCCACCCCGATGTTTTGGAGTAGTTGGTTTGGTCTCATGAGTTTCTGTTTGCAAACTACAGCCTCTTGCAGCCCTATATTGACTCAAACTACATTATTTCATGCGTTTGTAAACAATAACACAACAGGATAACTGGATGGAGATGGAGAAAACAAAGAGAGGCTTTTGTAGAGGGACCCAATATGGAGGGCTTGGATCTGATGAGATGTCTCTAGGTGCCACGGAGTCCAAGAAATTTAAGATATGGCATGTTTGGGTCTCAGGGTTCTTAAGCGACTACACTCGGACGAGGTATCCCGAAAGCACGGGGAGCATAGGGAACCAAAATGAAGCCTCCACTAGCATTCACCAAGCCACCCCGATGTTTTTGCGTAGTTAGTTCAGTCCCACGAACTTTCATTTGTAAACTACAGCCTCTGGCAGCCCTACATTGACTAAAACTGCACTATTTTACACGTTTGCAAACAATAGCACATCAAGAGAACTGGATGGAGGCGGAGAAAACCACAAGAGGATTTCGTGGACTATAGAAATATAACCTAAATAGTCAGAGTTAGACTAAATCAACATTATATTTCTGACATATAAAATGAATTTCTACCTTCAATAAAGAAAATCTGGGTGAATGCTCAATCAAAAAATAAATTACAATTCTAAACGAGTTTGAGGTTCAATTAGCAATACTTCATTGCATTTTTTCTTGCCAGTATACTGCTTTTGGAACTACCTAGTTTGATTTCTAAAGTTGAAGCAACTGGGATTAATAAAAATAATCAACTTGGCTTGTTTTCCTTAAGATTATCAATAATTCTATCGACAACATCACATGGATCTTCCATTCCAGTTAAGTTGTGATCCTTCCACACTTCCCATTTTTCCTTTTCTTCCACTCGTATCTTCTCTTTAAGTTCTTCTAGATGTTTTTGGGTAATCAAATTGACTCATTATGAATTTCAGGAGGCATTTCTTCTTGAATCATAGCGACATCTTCATCTAATTATTTTTCTTCACGATGTTCATTGTCATATAAAGTTGAAGACTAAATATTTATATGGCCTTTGACTTCTTTTTGGGCACAAACAACCTTTTGTAATGCCCAAAAAAATTCAGGCTCTTCATTCTCTGTTTGGTTGAAGATATTCATTCTTTCAAAATGAACTGTTGGAACATTAGTGGTATCCCCAACAAAAATAATTTCATTGAATACATAGTTGCATCCTGTGGCAAAATCATTAAACATTGGTGGTTTCGACTACCCATGCTTCCGGGCTACCTCATCCAGGTGTAGTCGCTTAAGATCCCTGAGGCCCAAACACGCCATATCTTTGACGGGTGATTTCCCAGACTCCATGGCACCTAAAGATGTATCGTCAGATCCAAGACCTTTTTTGGCTCCCTACACTCCCCATCCTTTCAGGATACCTCATCTTGGCATAGCCCCTTAAGAGCCCTGAGGCCCAAACATGCCATATCTTCGACGGGTGATTTCTCAGACTCCGTGGCACCTAGAGACATCTCGTCATATCTGAGACCTCCATGTTGGGTCCCTCTAAAAAATCCTCTCGCGGGTTTCTTTGTCTCCATCTGGTTCTCTTGTTGTGCTATCGTTTGCAAACGTGCGAAATAGTGCAGTTTGAGTTAGTGTAGGGCTGCAAGAGGATATAGTTTGCAAACAGAAGCTCATGGGACCAAACCAAGTACGCCAACACATCGGAGTGGCTAGGTGAATGCTATTGGAGGATTATTTTTGGTTCCCTATGCTCCCTTCGCTTTCGGGCTACCCCGTCCGGGCATAGTCGCTTAAGAGCCCTAAGGCCCAATCATGCCATATCTTCGACAAGTGATGTCTCGTAAAATTATCATGCAATTTTATCCATCTCCATCCAGTTCTCTTGATGTGCTATTGTTTGTAAATGCGTAAAATAGTATAGTTTGAGTCAATGCAGGGTTGTCAGAGGCTTTAGTTTGTAAATGGAAGTTTGTGGGACCAAACAAATAGCGTCAAAACATTGGGGTGGCCTGGTGAATGCTATTGGAGGCTTATTTTTGGTTCCCTACACTCCCCGTGCTTTCGGGCCACCCCGTCTGGGCGTAATCACTTAAGAGCACTGAGGCCCAAACACACCATATCATCGACGGGTGATTTCTGGGACTCTGTGGCACCTAGAGACGTATCATCAGATTTGACACCTCCATGTTGGGGCCCTCTACAAATAACTCTCGTTCTTTTCTCCGTCTCCATCTGATTCTCACGCTGTGATATTGTTTGCAAATGTGTGAAATAGTGAAGTTTGAGTCAATGTAGGGCTGACATACGTTGTAGTTTGCAAACAGAAGCTCATGGGACCGAACCAAAAATGCCAACAAGTTGGGGTGGCTAGCTAAATGCTAGTGGAGGCTAATTTCTTGTTCCCTACACTCCCAGTGCTTTCGGGCTACCTCGTTTGGGCATAGTCACTTAAGAGCCCTAAGGCCAAAATAAGCCATATCTTCGACGGGTGATTTCTCAAACTTTGTGGCACCTAAAGACATCTCGTCATATCCAAGACCTCCACATTGGGGCCCTCTATGAAAACCTCTCGTGGTTTTCTCTTTCTCCATCCAGTTCTTTCGATGTGCTATTGTTTGCAAACACACTAAATAGTGCAGTCTGAGTCAGTGTAGGGCTGCTAGACACTGTACTTTGCAAACATAAGCTCGTGGGACCAAACCAACTATGCCAACACATCGGGGTGTTCTGGTAAACACTAGTGAAGGATTCATTTTGGTTCCCTATGCTCCCCATGCTTTCAGGCTACCCCGTCTGGGTGTAGTCCCTTAAGAGCCCTGAGGCCAAAACACTCCATATCTTTGACAGGTGGTTTCTCAGATGCCGTGGCACCTAGATATGTCTCATTAGATCCAAGAGCTCTATTTTGGGGACCTCTATCAAATTATCTTGTGGTTTTCTCTATCTCCATCTGGTTCTCTCGTTGTGCTATTCTTTGGAAACGCGCATAATAGTGCAGGTTTGAGTTAGTGTAGGGTTGCCAAACATTGTAGTTTGCAAACAAAATCTCGTGGGACTGAACCAACTATGCCAACATGTTGGGTTTTACTGGTGAATGCTAGTGCAAGCTTGATTTTGGTTCCCTACACTCCCCGTGCTTTTGGGCTACCCTGTTTGGGTGTAGTCCCTTAAGAGCCCTGAGGCCCAAACATGTCATATTTTCGACGGGTGATTTCTCAAACTCCATGGCACCTAGATACATCTCATTAGATGTAAGACCTCCACATCAGGTCCCTCTACAAAATATTCTCACGGTTTTCTCCATTTCCCTCTAGTTCTCTCGTTGTGCTATTGTTTACAAACACGTGAAATAGTGCAGTCTAAGTCAGTGTAGGGCTACCAGACATTGTAGTTTGCAAACGAAAGATCATGGGACCGAACCTACTATGCCAAAATTTTGGGGTGGCCTGGTGAACTCTAGTGGAGGCTTCATTTTGGTTCCCTATGCTCCCTGTGCTTTCGGGATACCTCATTCAGGCGTAGTCCATTAAGAGCCTTGAGGCCGAAACACACCATATCTTCGACAAGTGATTTCTCGGACTCTGTGGAACCTAGAGACATCTACTCAGATCTGATACCTCCATGTTAGGGCCCTCTATGAAATCCTCTCATGGTTTTCTCCATCCCCATCTGGTTCTCTTACTGTGTTATTGTTTGCAAACACACGAAATAGTGCAGTCTGAGTCGGTGTAGGGTTGTTACACGCTGTAGTTTGCAAACAGAAGCTTGTGGGACCAAACCAACTACGCCAACACGTCAGAGTGGCCAGGTGAATGCTAGTGGAGCATTAATTTTTGTTCCCTATGCTCCCCGTGCTTTCGAGCTACCTCGTTTAGGCGTAGTTGCTTAAGAGCCCTGAATGACTAGATTGGCTTAAGAATGAATTTGATAGGGGTATGTCTAAGAACACACGGGAGTTATCAATCACCTAGTAAATCATTCTTGCTTAGTTCTGGATGGGAGTTATTTTGCCTATGGCTTAGTGACCTTCCATTCATTGATAATTTGTGTTATGATAAACCCATGGATGCTTTGAAAAGCACCTTAAAAAGGATAGGGGTAGTCATCAAGCCTAGTTAAGGGTGTGATGTGATTTCCAAATAACTTGAAATACCTATAGATTTAAAGGTAATAACACGAATTGGATAGGATTAGACAATGAAGAATCATTGAGTGTCTGAATCAAAATGTCATTACATCTGGAGACATTCTCAAGCATTGGAGTAATGTATATGGAGAGACATTCTCAAAATATCAACAGATGAAAGTCATCAAATTGTGATGATTGTTGGGTGTTTTAATAAGGGAGAAGACTATGAAGCATAGAAGAATGTATTAAGTGCATGATAAGATAGGAACCAGTACAAAGATAACATGAGCAAGAAGAAGCGCAAGTTATGTAAATACGCATATACATATTAATAAATTGAATGAAATATTACTCATATTAGGTATTTATTTATATACATACATTATATAAATATTGATTTCCAAAATTTGATGCATATTATACATTGAAAATGCTAGTACATGTACATCACCAATAAATGAAAAAATAATCCATAATGTGTTAAATATTGTCAAGTGCACATCATATTAGATTCATGCAAAAATCATCTCAGAAATGTAAGGTCTCATACAAAATTATCAAGTTCCAAATAGTCATACAAATAATGTCATTCACATAGGCATACAAAAACAATGTCATGTAAGACATATATATTTCCTACTCATCAAAATATATCCCTCTCTTGGCCTTGCTCAAAGAAGGCCCTCCCTTAGACAAAGATGGAGATCCATGAGATGACTTTGGATCGTCTAAACCCATGCTTTGAGTCCTCTTTCGTTGAATACTCACCTCTAGATGAGAATGTAAATTCAAATAATGTTTTTTTGTCAAAACTTAATTTATATATGTTTTCAACATGTATTTAAGACCATGCTAGAATGAAAGTATTTACATAAATACACAAACTTACCACAAGTTTTCGATCACACCGAATTTGCATCTCACGCTCAGATGAGTCATCAGGAGCTCCTACAGTATGAACGGGGGTACGAAGACGACAAGATGGAGGAGTCCATTCCCTCAACATCAAAATGGAGGGGGTTAAAGTTCCCTACATACACATAAGATCAGAAAATCTAACATCATAATTAGTGAAAAATAGAGCTAAGTACATGTATCTATATAATGACAATATTTTAACTAATTTTATCAATATAAAACTATTGTTTTTACCCCGCCACGCCTGTGAATCAAATGAACAGGGCTGCTAACTATCGTAGGTAACTCCTGCATATACACAATGAAGGACATTATTAACATAATTTAATAATTCTACAATGAAATACATTACTAACTTGTAATTTAACATAATATGAATAACATGAGAAATTTAACAAAATTTACATGTTGTTTGAATAGCTCAGTGAGTTACTGTGCAAATGAAATCGTACCAGCAACACCTTTATATAATTTTTGTAGAGATGGTGGGGTGTCTAATGAATTCAACATCTTTATCAAACATGTATATCACGTGAGTTAGATGGACATAAAAGAACATACATATATTTGACTTCAAAACTAATACACACACACACACACACATGTATGTGAAAATTTTACATAATTAACATTCTAAATTACCTTTGTGAATGTATGTGTATGCATGGTGCTCGCCACCTGTGGTCGGGATGAAGATGTGCCTCCTGCATGCTGTAATATCAATGCATATACATGTACAAATATATTTATTTCAAAAATTTAACATATATAAGTAAATCAAGTACTCCAAACTTTTGTAACACACATAACAAAACATAACAAATTTACCTGTGAAGTTGACGCCGATGAATGTAATCCAAATGTCTCACTCAAAAGGACATCTGACAATGTGACATTATTGTGTTCACCCCTAGCACCAGGTGCACCAAAATCAGTACGCATGAAAGTATTGTCCTCCTCCGGACCCAAACATATGCTACCATATGACGAGAAAAGATGTGGTCTCATGCTAGTACTCCCCTGAAGCGCGTGGAGTGTATCAATCTCTACAGTCTACTTGAGGGACAATATCAGGGTGAGGGGGCTTTTGTGCGGGGAATCTACCCTGCTGAATAGGTGCACGTTGTGCACCTAGTCTACCCTATGCAAATCCTTTTCCTTAGCCCTAGAAATCTTAGAAATCAAAATAATTTGGGATCTCGTTGAGGATAAACTCATTATAGAGTTTCCTCATAAACTATAGTGGCACCTCGTTGTTATTACAAGGTGGAAAATCAAACACCATCCACCATCAGTCCTAAAAATTATATTTAATCAAATTAATATTGTACCAATGGATGGGAAATTGTTTACATGTCAACGGAATGGGAAAATTAGTGTGGGCGTCCGTGAATAAGGCGCATATGAGTTCTTTAGAAATTTCTTTTTTTCTTTACATCCACATATGAAAATTTGTTGGAATAATAAACCCTGCAACCCTCTCTGTAAGTTGTCCAATGATCAATTTACCTTGTTGCCACATCAATTTGAACAAGTAATTCCTCTAATGTGTTTCCAAGAGAGGTGTGGTGGGGATTTATAGATTATGCATCCCACATTGTTTTGATTAAATCCTCAATTTAAATTTTGTTTTCAACTATTTGGGATGCTAAATCTTCTTGACTTCCCGATGGATGTTGAGAAATTATGGGAGTGTCGGGAGGGATGATAGGAGTAACAGGGTTTGGTTGTGATTAATTCCCTCGACCTCTAACTGTAACAATAAAAAATATGTATTCAATTCAAATTTTAATCTATAATTATCACATTTCAATGCAATTTTGAGAAAAGAATTGTGCTTACCTCTTCTCTGTGGTGCCATCGTCGATTCAGATCCTCCCGGAGATACAGAAATGATCCTTTGAGCTTGAGATCCAGCTGAATGAAAAAACGCAAGGGCACTGTTAAGCTCTGAAATTCGTGTTTGAGGGAGGTAAAATGATAGAGGTTCAGGCCTCTTTTTTTGTTTATAGTAGGCATAACATGTATGTGTTATATAATGCGTACGCGGTATGCTTTGGTGATTCTTGAGCCAAACAAATTAAAATGCTAGAATGTTTTAACAAAACGTGTACTCGTTTTGCTTTTCTCATATTCTTGTCCACTTTTTGGCCCCCCAACTTTGTGCACTTACCCATATCTCATTAAATAAGGATCATTTACCTTATTTCAATTACTTATTTAGTTCATTCATTCATTAATAGGATATTCATTTACACACAAATATATTTACATACACATAAGGCTACTAGGCGTAATAGTTAGGATTCACTCCTAAGGCATGCATCTTGATCTTATATCATACCTCTGTTACATAACAAAATAAGTGTGAGTCCAAAGGAGGGAAGGTTCTCATATTTTCTCAAGGATTGACGGTCAAGTTTATTTGATTCATTTATAAATTGATAATTGATTTAGTACACAACAAGCATTATAGGGATTAGGCTCTTCATCCATAACAAGAGGGTTTAATCACATTCTAAGGAATGTCATGTTTCACTTTCCTGTGGAATAACTATTATCAATATTTCACCCTCGGGCCAAATATTAGATCATCCATCACCCCACATACAAAGAACCTAAGAAAACTTGCTCATATCTTTAAAATTGGTCATAGAGGGACTCAACCATGGAGTGGCGGAGGCCGAGAGAGACTAAAGGATCCTTTGCAAAAGAAATGACTCTGTCAAGCCATTTCCACGTCTTAAATTTATTCTTCAAGTTACATGTTGGCTCAACTATTAGATAACAAGGTCAGAAAAGAAAGGGCGATGCCATAGAGGAATCAAAAAAGAAAAGGGGAAGAAACAGAGAAGATCTGAAGTCCTCTAGTTTGAAACGGTTCAGGAAAAGGTCCAAAAATGACTAAGTATGGAGGAGGCAATGGAAGAAACAATGTGTCCTAATGGCACTTCTCCAAAGATGAATCTAAAAAGGGAATCCCAAACTTGCGCCAGGATTCCACGTGTCCATAGCTCCAAAGAAGTTGTGGAGCATTGAAATTTCTTTACCTAAAAGGAAGGTGTCAGGTGTCAGTTTGGCACAAATCCAGAAAGGAAGCCCAGGGTGGAGACTCAAACTTGCACCAGCCCTCCATGTAATAAATGGTCAAATAGAGTCAAAATGTAGGCTTCAAAATTGGCTAAGTATAAAAGTGTAAGTGGAGAATTCCAAGTGTCAGTGTGGCACATCTCCAAGAGTTGGTCCCAAGGCAGAGACCCAAATGAACACGAGCTCACCACATAGCCCAAAGTCTAAAAAGGTAAAAAGGACCATTGAAAATTCCACAAATCAGCGAAGGCCGACAAGTGTCAACTCGATGCTCCTCCAGAGGAAAACTTTGGGCCAGGTTCTCAAGCAAGCGTGGTGCCTCCATGTGTTATCTCAAGTGGGGCAGAGTTAGTTGAATAGTGAATGCATACCAGGCTGGCGGAGGCTACCAACTGTCTTAATGGTGTTGATTCAAGGGTGGAATAGATAAAAGGTTCACAAACAAGTGCCAAATTACCATGTGTTCTAGGGGAAAGCAAGCCGTCGGGAGAAAAGTTAGTTCTTTTCCCCTTGTTATCTAAAAAGGGTTAAAAGTTACAAAATGGTGCGCAACTCCACCCAAGGAAAAAATCAACATTTGGGCCTGAGTCAAATCCAAAGTGGGGAGTCGGAGGAAAAGGTGAACGTTTTCCTTTTGTCCAAAAGGCACAAAGATAAAGATGGAACTGCATTCCCTAGCCAACCAAAAGGAGCCACGTGTTTAGGCAGAGCTTCAAGGATGTGGGAGCTTTTTGAGTTTTGCATTTTTTGCGCAAGAGGGTGAAAAAGATAAATTGTGGACCCATAGGCCCGATTTTTGTTCCAATTTAGCTGCCACGTGTTCTATACCAAAAAGGGGACCCATTTTTCAAATTGTTTTCCCGCCCATTTTTACAGACTTGATACAAACTTTGAAGGGGCATATCATTCAACTCAAGGCTCGAAATATTGCAAGTCTGAAATTGTTAGAAATACATCAACCTCACCCATGCCATGGAGGCCTGAAACTTTAATTTTTGAGGAGGTTAGGTGAATAAAATGGAGGAAACATCTTCATGCTTTTAATACAGGATCTTCTTGCCTCAACAACTAGATCATATTTGATCTATTTATTTCTTTCCTCTTCCTTCAAGGCACTAAACCAAGGATCGATGCAGTAAAGATGGATTTGGGGCAGATTTCATCAGAAGCATTAACATAAGTTGTGGAGCTTCGACTTCTTTTTTTGCTTCTCTCTCTCTTTCTTCTCTCTGATCGAATTTATAAATACGGGGGCAAGATTTATTGTAAATGGTTGGGCATTCTTTGTTTTGCATGCTCCCTTCTCCTTCTAGCAAAGGGATTTGTGGGATTCAAGCCTTTCATCAAAATTGTAATACATCTCTGCCTTTTGGCTACTTTATAATGAAGTGTATCAATTCATAAAGCAATAAAACACATCTGTGATCAATCTTATATCCTTTCTTGTCTCTTTTTCTTTCATTTGGTCTTCCATTACAGATTTGGCTATCTGTGCTTGTTTATTACATGCATTTGTTGGTTTGTGTCTATTGGCAAAATAAGTGTTCATCATTCCTTTGGTGCATCACCTGGCAGTTTAGTTATTTCTTATTTCTTATACTCTTTTATCCCTGTCTCCTTGAAAAGTTATAGATTAGGTATAGAGATAAATCCCCTACAAATCCTTACATATGCACCTAAACAGAGGAATAAGGAACCAGTCTTTAATCTAGAGAGCTTTTCCATTTTCACAAGGTCCCACACCTCGGGGAAAGTTCAATGTTATGCAATCACACCAAATGACCCTACCTTGGAAAAGAAAACCTGTAGAACTCATTTGGGGGTGTTGTGATTTCACACTAACAGTTTTGGCACGCTCAATTGGACTAAGAAGTCTTTATCTTATTACAGTAGGAATTGATGTACACTTACTATGATTCTGGATTTTAAGAAGCCTTAAAATTATACATCTGGCGACTCTAAAAGAAACAAAACTACTAGTTTCAGTAGTCCAAGCAAGCTCATGAGAAGAATACAAACACGTTCAAGAACTAGATAAGAATGATTGTTTGTCTATCTAGACTTATCCCCAGATGGAGGGAGAAGAGGAAGAAGAGCCCAAAGGTCTATATATCCACCAAGAAGAGATTTATCAACACCTCCTCCCGGCAGACCATTCATTCAATCAATAGGGGAGCTCAGTTGAACAGAATGGCTCAGCCAAATCCTTATGTCAACATCACCGACAATAGTCCACTCACCTTGATTGCAAAAAACCCAATTCTAATTGCATCATTAAAGAGCATCCCATATTTCACTAGGGAAAACCAAACTTCTCCTGGTGATCATGTCTAAGATATTGCAAATTTTTGTACAATTCATGAGATCCATAAGATGGACATTATATTCAAGTTGCTCGCCTCTTCAATTAAAGGGAATTATTCACAATGGTTCAGGAGTCTCCTGACAGGCTCTATCCTGAATTGGAATCAGCTATGCACAACTCTTCACAACCAGTTTGGAGAGAAAGGTGATAATTTGTCTTTGTTGGAACAACTAACAATGATCAAGAGAGCCCCAAACGAGTAGCTGATAGACTTCAACCTCATATTCCAGCAGACCTGGGATAGGATCCTAGCAGCAGTAAAGCCCACTCATGAAGGTCCCTTCTTATACTTTTTTAGGGCTTTAAATTCTTATATTTCTTTGATGATTTGGTCAATGGGGGCCACAACTTTACTTGCAGCCTATAGCCTTTCCATAAAGGCTAAGAACTGTTTGATTCAAGCTAGTAAAATCACCCCTAAACCATCCATGCCTCTATACCCTGAGTTAGGAAACCCAGATACTAGTCAAACACCTACATTAGCTCCCATACCCATCCCCAAGAAACAAAGCTCGGCTAAAGCTTCTACTTCATCATCTAACACCTCTAAAGAGATTTAGGAATTGATGAAGCAACTGTAAAACCTAGGAAATGAGATAGTGACCATCAAAAGATAGTAGGCTCAGAGCCATATTAGCCCCAGGCTTAATATCAAGCTAGACCCCAGGATCAACAGAATAGGCCACCACCTCATACTGTAAACTAGAGCTAGAACCAAGGACAAGCCCAAGCTGTTAGACCTTTCAGATCTTATGACCTAAATGCAGATTCAACATCAAGGGCATTGGTTCCTGCACAGAACAATATGGCACAAGAATATGATTGGTGTTTTCCGTGAATTCAACCACATAACCAATCAACGTGCTTTAATAGTGCTCTAAATCAGGCCTTGATGGTGCAAACTAGTATGGTGCCACAAGAACCTGGAAAAGAGGGAGATCAATAGCAAGGAGTTGAACAAGGTAGACCTCTAGGAGAAACTATGCTAGTGAATTAGCAGGCTGAAGACTTCTGTGGGATGAACCACTTCCCTTCTCAAAGTGTGGCTTCCAATACACAGTCTAAAAGGAGAAGTATTAGAGAGGTCCAACCACTTAACTCAGGTGACCCTCAACCTTCCATCACTCCACAAGGTCCTCATGTTCCAAGTACAACTCCCAACATGTAGAGCTAATCCAAGCCACCTTCAAAATCCAGTCAGGCACCAATTGTAGTAACCCATGTGCAAGAAATAAATGTGTCTAGGAAGGGGCAGCAAAAGGATAGCTCATTAAATATTATTGAGCAAATGAAAAAGACAAGTGTGAACATTTCACTATGGGAGTCATTGGCCATTCTAGGGCAAAGATATCTATTGCAAACTACCATGCAGAATTGGTCAAGTTTAAATCAACCCCCTAACCAATAAGAAAGAGTGCTTGCCATTGTAGTTCAACCTTAGAGAAACCAAGGAGAACAACAAGGTAAGAACCTGTGACCTCCTCCCTTATATGTCTCATTAATTATTGGAGACAAATTGGTGCACAATTTTATGATTGATTCTGGGGCTAGTAGTTCTTTGATGCTCAAACAAATAGTTTATTAGTTGGTTCTCCAATATGAGGTTATCTCTAGAGGAGTAGTCCAATTAGATGGGATAATAGTGAAAACTATTCGAATCATCAAGGATCTGAGTCTCACTCTACACGCTTGCCCTAATGTGATTATTTTACAAAACGTGTCAATCATAGATTTTCCACCACATTTTGCTTTATGTCTATCTAGGGACTTCACTGCTAAAATTGGAGGCTACCTGTCTACTGATTGGTCACATATGCTCTTTAGGACAAGGTATGGGGCGAAGGCCACAATCAGATCTGAACCTATTACTGATTATCATATTGAATCCTATGTGCCTAGCCCAATCAATGCCAACTACTCAGCTTTTGATCAAGAGGACCTCCTAATCACTTCTGAAGCAAATACCAAGGTGGGATGTATTCCAGACTTGAATCTCGATGATTGGGCCAACAAAAGTCATGCTTTTGACCCCTACAGGGAGATGGAAGAATCTGAGCTATGTGTCTACTACCTACATGAAGAGAATCACCCTCTACTTGACCTAATTAAGCTAGAATACAAGGATGATAATGAGGTATGGCAATTGTTCTTTGATAGCTCAAGGAGTAGACAAGGAGTTGGAGGAGGATTCATGATTGTGTCCCCTAGAGGTATGAGATATTATTCAACATTTATATTCTAGTTTGTTTGCTCAAATAACACTGTTGAATATGAGGCTTTAGTCCAAGGTCTTCATTGGGAAAGGAAGCTAGGGATCAAGACCTTACAAGTGTTTGGTGACAGTGAACTGGTTGCCAATCAAGTCAGAGGACTTAATGCTATCAAAATTTACCTGCTCAAGAAATACAAAAGTGGGGTATAGGATCTCATCTAGGATTTCAAGGCATCCAGTATTGTGTCCATTCCCAGGAAGGAGAATGAAGCTATTGATAGTCTTGCAGCAGTGGAAGCAATGTTTGATGTGGTTGACAGCATCATGAGAGACAAAGAACAACCACATATCCATGTGGTTGTGAAGCCAACAGTGCCAGATAATAATACATGTTAGAAAGTGTTTGAGAATGATCAATAGATCATTAACTTTTTGTAAGAACAAGTTGAATTCTCAGATAGAAACCAGAGCAGACTAGAGCAACAATATTGGAATCAAATAGTACAGCTGCATACAAACAGGCTTCCCAAAGGCTTAGTTACACTAGAATCTGTTTTCAATCCTAATGAACAGTTTAGAAAGGAGAAGGCTAATGTTATGAATATATTATTTTTAACATTATTAATGTTGTAATATTATTAATAATGAGTTGTATTAAGACAACTCATATTACAAATATTAATTTGGTTCAGATTGCATGCAAGATGAACACAAATTTTATAAAATAACACCTGTAATATATTATGATGTTTCTTTTATTCAATCTGGGATGATATTCAGGAGGGAGAAGTTACATATATATAGGATGTTTTATTACTATGATGAAGGAGATAAAACCAATCCAACAATCACTCCAGCAATCTCTTAACCTTCCACAAACCTCTCCCAAATCACAACTCACTCAACTTACCCTAAAATAAGCTACGTGAGTTGTTTCTCACAACTTCATAATAAACTATATTATTAATATGAGTTGTCTTAATACAACTCATTATTAATAATATTACAACATTAATAATGTTGCAAACAATATATGTGTAACATTCACTCCCCTATTGTTAACATTATTAATTCCTAACATACACTCCCCTAATGTTGACATGGGGAAAGCTATCTCCTGTACTTGCTTATGTTTTACATATGGTTTTACAATTGGTTAACCACTAACCACAAGAAGGTTTTCTAGGACAACCAACAACCATATCTGTATATGTTTTTCAAGAGATCCACAAACTCTCAAGAAGGTTTTAGAATGGAACCAGCAACCATTTCATAGCACAGTACATTATTTTTGCTCTTACCATTTTCAATACATAAGAGGAGATTGTAGAAGGAAAGAAACATGTTTTGAACAGGAATGTGACTTTTTTTCATTATTACAACAGAAAATAAACACACAACTTTAAAAACTTGGCCACCAAATTAGTACTACGGCCTCGTCGATGGTGCTTGACGAGAGGTTGTTGATCAACCTCCTTCCTCAGTTTCCTCCAACCTCCATTTAATTTTTGAGACAACTCACGTGGAGACTGAAAAATGCATGAGGAACACGTGGGTGATGTATCTTGCATACACCAGTGACCAAAGGCCCATACACTTGGAATTATGATTCAATTTATTATTGAATCCAACTAATGTCTGTGGCTTGTAAAATGGTGACAATACATCAACACAAATATGAATGCCAAGCTTTTACTTATCCTTTCTTGCATAATAATCAGAGATTTCCCACGTGTCCAGCCATGTAGTGATCTAATTTGTGTAATAAGATCACAAGGAAATGTGCTCTATGCTGATTTCTCCAACCTGAACTGCACAAGAAAGGACAGGTCTGCAAACATTATACTGTTATTTTCAGGATTTGAATAGAAGTTATAGGGTACCCTTTTTGATCTCAACACGACTGCTCCAACATATTTAATACAAAATAACTAAATGCATAACCTGCTCTGATACCAAATATTAATTTGGTTCATATTGCATGCAAGATGAACACATATTTAATCAAATAACACTGGTAATATATTATGATGTTTCTTTTATTCAATCTAGGATGATATTCAGGAGGGAGAAGTTACATATATATAGGATGTTTTATTCCTATGATGAAGGAGATAAAACCAATTCAACAATCACTCCATGCAGGATCTGGTCAACCTTCCACATCACCTCTCCTAACTCAGCAACTCACTCAAAGTACCTTGTCAATGTAATTCAAGCTACAGGGAGAAGTTTCTCACAACTGGATAAACAACTATAGGTATTAAAACCTGAGTTGACCTCCTACAACTTCTATGTCTCATTGATATATTGGAGACATTAATAATGGTGCAAAACAATTGTATGATGTAACATTCACTGGGGCCTAGTAGTTAACATTATTGATGCCCAAACATACACTCCCCTGATTAGTTGGGTCATGGGGATATGAGGTCATCTCCATAGGAGTTGTCCAATTATGACGGGACATATAGTGACTACTATTGGTTAATCACTAGAGGATCAAGAAGGTCTCTCTCTAGGACATGCTTGCAACCTATATGTGTACTATGTTTTGCAAAACATGTCAATCATAGATTTTCACCACAGGTTTTAGCTTTGTGTCTATCCAGGGACCATTTCACTAGCACAGTAAATTGGAGGCTACCTATTTGCTGATTGGTCACATATGCTCTTTAGGACAAGGTATGAGATTGTAGAAGGCCACAATCATGATATGAACCTATTGCTGAATATCACTTATTGAATCCTTTATTGCAACTAGCCCAATCATACACACAACTACTAAATATTTTGCCATCAAGAGGACCTCCTACGGCACTCGTCGATAAAGCAAATGACGAGAGGTTGTTGATCAACCTCCTTCCTCAGTTTCCTCCAACCTCCATTTAATTTTGAGACAACTCACGTGGAGACTGAAAAATGCATGAGGAACACGTGGGTGATGTATCTTGCATACACCAGTGACCAAAGGCCCATACACTTGGAATTATGATTCAATTTATTATTGAATCCAACTAATGTCTGTGGCTTGTAAAATGGTGACAATACATCAACACAAATATGAATGCCAAGCTTTTACTTATCCTTTCTTGCATAATAATCAGAGATTTCCCACGTGTCCAGCCATGTAGTGATCTAATTTGTGTAATAAGATCACAAGGAAATGTGCTCTATGCTGATTTCTCCAACCTGAACTGCACAAGAAAGGACAGGTCTGCAAACATTATACTGTTATTTTCAGGATTTGAATAGAAGTTATAGGGTATTTTTGATCTCAACACGACTGCTCCAACATATTTAATACAAAATAACTAAATGCATAACCTGCTCTGATACCAAATATTAATTTGGTTCATATTGCATGCAAGATGAACACATATTTAATCAAATAACACTGGTAATATATTATGATGTTTCTTTTATTCAATCTAGGATGATATTCAGGAGGGAGAAGTTACATATATATAGGATGTTTTATTCCTATGATGAAGGAGATAAAACCAATTCAACAATCACTCCACTTATCACTCCAGCAATCTCTCAACCTTCCACAGATAATTTACAGATCAAAGGAGAGGATTCATAGTCAATCCCAGTTGGAGAAGACAAAACACTTCAAATTGGCAAAGTGTCCACTAAGAAAGAAAGGTATGAATTCATACAACTTTGCCAAGAATTCCTTGATGTGTTTGCTTGGAGTTATGAAGACCTAAGGGGGTTCAATCTAAAGCTAGCACAACACACAATAGAACTAGATCCAGCTGCTCAACCCATCAGGTAGAAGCAGAGACCAGTCAACCCACATATTGAGCCTTGATGAAGGAGGAGTTGAACAAGCTGATAGAGATAAACATTATATTTCTAATTAAACACTCAAGTTGGGTTGCAAATCTGGTCCCAGTCAGAAAAGAAAATAGAGAAATAAGGCTGTGTGTTGACTTCAGAGATTTGAATAGAGCCTCCCTCAAAGATCACTACCCACTCCCTTCAATGGAGCAAATCTTGCAAGTAGTGTCTGGGTCAGAAAGGTTCTCCCTCCTAGATGGCTACTCAGGGTACAACCAGATCATGGTGAAAGAAGATGATCAATTCAAAACAGCTTTCACCACCAAATGGGGCACCTATGCCTATAGGAAAATGCCATTTGGATTATCCAATGTCGGAGCCACTTTTCAAAGGGCAATGGATATGGCATTCAATGGACTGATCACCAAAATAGTGTTGATCTATCTAGATGACATTACTAGTTTTTTCAAAAAATGCAACAGACCACCTTTTTCCATCTAAGGTAGGTGTTCTAATGATGCAGGAGTTTTGGGGTGTCAGTGAACCCCAAAAAATGCATATTCTTGGCCCATGGAGGAAAGATTCTAGGCCATATCGTATCAAAGGAAGGATTGGAAAATGACCCAGAAAGATTTCAAGCAATAAGAGCATTGCCATTGCCAAGTCACAAGAAGGCTCTTCAAAGCTTCTTGGGAAAAATTAATTTTGTCCGTAGGTTTGTTCCAAAATTTTTTGCCCTTGTTAAGCCAATAACTTTGATGCTAAAGAAGAAATTAGAATTTAGGTGGACAACTGAAGGAAATGAAATTTTTGAGCTATCAAAAAAGCCATATCACAAGCCCCAAACTCTTGTGAATCTAGATTTTTCCAAAGACTTCATATTGTATGCCTTTGGTGGCAGTGACACAATTTCTACAATCTTGGTACAAGAGAACAAAGAAAGTACAAAACAACCAATTGCTTTCTTCAGCCAGAGTCTGGAAGATTATAAGGTGAGGTACTCCTTCATTTAGAAGCAGGTCTTGGGGGTAATAAGAGGATTGAAGAAGTTTAAGCATTTGGTTTCAAACAACAAAATCCAACTATTGGTCTCCCATGTGGGAGTTAAAGAATTCCTTCTCAGCAAGGACCTGAATGAGAAGCATGCAAGATGGATCACTCATGTCATGGAATATGACATTGAGATCAAGGTCACCAAGCTGGTCCGTGGGAAGGGGTTATGTGAACAACTAGCCTCAGGTCAACAAGATGAAACAAACAGTGAAAAGGAGGTTGTTCTTGTTTTACAAGATGATCAAGAAGAAGGGAGAGATGATGTACCTGCTCCTTGTTGGACCCAAGATATGGTGCACTTCCTTCGAACATAGCATGTGTCCTCATGGGATGAGTAAAGCAAAAAGAAGGCATTTCAAGCTACAGGCCATCCCATATGTTCTTATTGATGGTGTCTTGTTCAAGAGGGACATCAATGACATTTTGCTGAGATGCATTAGGGACAAATCAGGTGGAGAGAGGTGCTACAATAATTCCATGTTGAAGCAGCTGGAGGCCATTTTTTTCCAAGAGTGACAACACTCAAAATCATGAAAGCAGGATATTATTGGCCCAGAGTGTTTAGTGATTGCTACACATGGATCAAAAGGTGCAATAATTGTGCATTCTTCAAAGGCAAGGAAAGGCTAGCAGCACTTCCATTGCACCCAATCTCTATTTACCAACCTTTCATGCAATGGGGATTGGACTTCATTGGAGTCATCAATCCAAACTCAAGCCAAGGTCACAAATGGATTGTGACAGCGACAGATTATTTTACCAAATGGACCAAGGAAGTGGCACTCAAGGAAGCAAATGAGTCTAGTATCCTAGATTTCTATGAAGGGATAGTGACCAGATTTGGAGGACCAACCACCATCATATTAGACAATGCATTAGAATTCATAGGTTCCAAGATCATGGGATGGGCTATTAAGAATAAGACTTATTTGAGTACTTCATCAAACTATTACCCTCAAGGTAATGGCCAGGCTGAGTCCACAAACAAGAACCTGCTAAAGATCATCGAAAGAACTCTTGACTAGAATCCAGGACCTCACACAAAGCTCAAAATGGCCTTATGGGCTGATAGAATAACACCCAAGAGATCTACAGGTAGCTCTCCATTCAAGATCGTCTATGCGAAAGAGGCAATGTTGCCTATATCACTTATGTTGCCAGCATTGGAGCTTCGTGAAACAACTAGAGATGTCTGAATTTGAATCAATGGAAGCCAAGTATGCGAAGATGATAGAATTATAAGAAACCAGAGAGCATGCTCTCCAAGCAATAGAGAAGAATCAAGCTTCAATTAAGAAATGCTTTGACAAGAAGGAAAAAGATAAGGACCTTCCAGGAAGGAGAACTAGTTTTGAAATGGGATGCAGATCAAGAAATACTAGGAAGGCATTTCAAATGTGACACCATCTGGATTGGCCCCTATATGATCACAAGATGCAAAAGTAGCAATGCTTTCCAATTGTCTACATCAGAGGGTGAAGAGTTACAGATTCCAGTGAACATGGGATCTATCTTAAGCACTGCTACTAAAAGGGGAGTTCTAACCTTGTACATATTAGTTTAGTTTTCTCTTTCCTCTAAGTGCTTATGCACATTGTCTTGCTGTAGTGTAGATTGCTTTTCTCCTAAGTGCTTTGCACGCTCTACATGTTCCATTTGGAGCATGTATGATTTCAAATTTTGTATATAGTGTGGTGTTGTTTTGTGGCTCTCATGTAGTCCATTTAGAGAGACAGATGAAGCCCTGGGTCAAAACAATTTTCTACTCTCAGAGACCTTCAGTTTCAAGATTTCTAATGAAAATTCCAGAGTGCGGATAACTAGGCTCAGTGAATCAGAAGTTTAGGATCAATATTAGGACTATCACTCTTGACTCCATGCCCAATGGATATGACAAGGAAATTGGTCTTTCCATCTAGCAGGTAGATACCCCTATGAGTCACCAAATTGTTATCCATATTTCACCCTCGGGCCAAATATTGGATCAGCCATGACCCCATATACAAGGAACCTGAGAATACTCACTCAGATCTTGCAAATTGGTCACGGAGGAACTCAACCATGGAGTGGCGGAGGCCAGGAGAGACTAAAGGACCCTGTGTAAAAGAAATGACTCTATTGGGCCGTTTCCACGTCTTAAATCCGTTCTTCAAGTTACAGGTTGACTTAACTATGGAATACCATGGTCAAACAAGAAAGGGAAATGCCGCATAGGAATCATAAAAGAGAAGGGGAAGAAATGGAAAAGATCTGAATTCCTCGGGTTCGAAACGGTTCAGGAAAAGGTCCAAAAATGACTGAGTATGGAGGAGGCAGTGGAAGAAACCACGTGTCATAATGGTGCTTCTCTAGATATGAATCGAAAAAGGGAAGCCCATACTTGCGCCAAGCTTCCATGTGTCTAGAGCCCCAAAGAAGTTATGGGGCGTTGAAAATTCTTCAACTAAAAGGAAGGTGTCAGGTGTCAGCTTGGTGCAAATCCAAAAAGGAAGCCTAGGGTGGAGACTCAAACTTTTGCCAGCCCTCCATATAGAAAATGGTCAAACAAATTCAAAAGGTGGGATTCAAAATTGGCTAAGTATAAAAGTGTAAGCGATCACCACGTAGCCTAAAGTCTAAAAAGGTAAGAGGACCATTGAAAAGTCCACAAATTAATGGAGGCCGATAAGTGTCAACTTGATGCTCCTCCAAAGGAAAAATTTGGGTCAGGTTCTCAAGTAAGTGCGGTGCCTCTACGTGTTATCTCAAGAGGGGTAGAGTTAGTTGAATAGTCAATGCATAATAGGTCGGCAAAGGATGCAAAGTGTCTTAATGGCATTGATTCAAGAGTAGAATAGAGTAAAGGTTCCCAAATGAGTGCCAGACTGCCACGTGTCCCAGGGGAAAGTGGGCCATCGGGAAAAAAGTTGGTTCTTTTCCCTTTGTTATCTCGAAAGGGGTAAAATTTGCAAAATTGCCCGCAACTCTGCCTAAGGAAAAATTCAGCATTTGGGCCCGAGTCAAAGCCAAAGGGGGGAGTCAGAGGAAAAGATGAAGGTTTTCCTTTTGTGCAAAAGGCACAAAGAAAAAGATGGAATCGCATTCCCCAGCCAACCAAAAGGAGCCACGTGTGCAAGCAGAACTTCAAGGCTATGGGATCCTTTTGAGTTTTGCATTTTTATGCAAGAGGGCAAAAAAGATAAATTGTGGACCCATAGGCCCGATTTTTGTTCCAATCTGGCTGTCATGTGTTCTATACCAAAAGGGGGACCCATTTTTCAAAAAAAATTCCAACCCATTTGTATGGACTCGATACAAAATTCAAAGGGGCGTATCTTTTGACTCAGGGCTCGAAATATTGCAAAGTTGACACTGTTGGAAAGAATACGGCCTCGCCCAAGCCATGGAGGCCTGAAAATTTAAATTTTTGAGGAGGTTAGGTGAAGAAAATGGATGAAATTTCTTCAATCTTTTAATGCAAGATCTTCTTTCCTGAACAACCAGATCATCTTTGATCTATCTCGTCATTTCCTCTTCCTTCAAGGCGCTGAACTAAGGATCGATGCAGTAAAAATGGAGAGGCAGATTTCATCAGAAGTATTAATAGTAGTGGTTGAGCTTCAACCTACTTTTCCCGCTTCTCTCTCTCTTTCTTCTGTCTGATCGAATTTATAAATACGGAGGCAAGATTTATTGTAAATGGTTGGACGTTCTTTTTTTTACATGCTCCCTTCTCCTTCTAACAAAGGGATTTGTGGGGTTCAGGTCTTTCATCAAAATTGTAATACATCTCTTCCTTTTGGCTACTTTGTAATGAAGTGTATCAATTCACAAATTAATAAAACACGTCTGTGATCAATCTTATATCCTTTGTTGTCTCTTTTTCTTTCATTTGGTCTTCCATTACAGATTTGACTATATGTGCTTGTTATTACATGCATTTGTTGGTTTGTGTCTATTGGAAAAATAAGTGTTCATCATTCCTTGGTGCATCACCTGGTAGTTTAGTTATTTCTTATTTCTTATACTCTTCTATCCATGTCTCGTTGAAAATTTATAGATTAGGTATAGAGATAAATCCCCTGCAAATCCTTACATATGCACCTAAACAAAGGAATAAGGAACCAGTCTTTAATCTGGAGATCTTTTCCATTTTTGCAAGGTCCCACACCTTGGGGAAAGTTCAATGTTATGCAATCACACCAAATGACCCTACCTTAGAAAAACAAACCTATAGAACTCATTTGGGGGTGCTGTGATTTCGCACTAACAATAACATCCCACGATTACACTTCACAAGTCCAAGCATCAATTATAAGTTTACTATAGTTATGCTCCAAGAATTAGCTAAGGATTTGAAGGCTCTAAACATGGAAACATACTTCCTTATTTTTTTGTTTCTAGATTAGGTTTCCTGAGTATCGTTTTACATCGAACTTAAGGGGTTTTTCCCTAACTAGGTTCATATGCCTTTTGTTTTCAATTGTGTAACCTATTTTCTATTACGGCATAGGAATCCTCATGAGATTACTAGTCCCTACCTTAGGGGGGTTATCTTTAAGACATGATCACAGTTCACATCATACACCCATTACATAATAGGGCATGTGAGAGAGAAAGATGGAGTAGTTCATCGTTTAAAGGGGTTAAGGTTCACATTAGAGTTTGCACAATGTGGATCCATTTTCTCATCATAAGATAGTGTTATCCCAAATTAACCCCCCCAGAAAATTTGGTCAAGACAACCCCGCACATTGAGAAAATATGAAGGGAAAACGTTTCAGACCTACGAGCTCGCATTCCAAAATGAGGCAAAGGAAAATGTTAGCATTTGGGCTCGAGTCAAAGCCAAAGTGGGGAATCAGATGAAAGGGAAAAAGATAAATTGCAGACCCGCGAGTCCAAATTTTTATCTAAAAGGGGTACCACGTGTCCCATCTCAAAAGGGGAACCCATATTTCAAGTTGTTTTCCTGCCCTCCTATATGGACCTGATACAAAATTTGAATGTGCATATCTTTCGACTCAGGGCTCGAAATATCATGACTATGACATTATTAGAAAGATCTCAGACTCGCCTATGCCATGGAGGTCCGAGACTTTAATTTTTGAGGGGTTTAGGTAAAGGAAAATGTAGGAAACATATTGCAGCTTTCAATGCAGGATCCATCCATCTCAACAACCAGGTCGGATTTTATCTATTTCCACCGTTTCCTTTTCTTTCAAGGCACCAAATCATGGAATCATGCAGTAAAGATAGATTTGGGGGATATTTTATCATAATTATTAATAGTAGTGGTTGAGCTTTAACATGTTCTTCCCTGCCCCCTCTCTCTTTCATCTCTAGGGTTGAATGTGGAGTTTGAGCCTCCTCCCTTGGCTGTGTAATGGAATTTTCTTGCCTCTTTCCCATTAATCGTGTACTGTGTGAACTCCTGGAGCAATAAAATCTATTTTCGTGATGTTTTTTGTCCATCCTTTGCTGATTTTGCTGTCTCTTCTCACGTCTCACCATTGTAGGGTGTACTGTGCATATTTTGATGTTTGTTGCAGGTTCTAGGAGTAGTGTCTAATGGGTTTTGAAGTGGTGTTCTGTGTGAAATCTATCTCTAGTTTGTGGTGCATCTTGTCCACCCTCTCCTCTAATCACCTCTCTCCACTTCAGGCAGTTAAGATTGTGACCAGCACTTCCCTTTTCTTGGTGTTATCACCTCGTTAGTGTAGGATTTCCCTCTTTATGCACTTTCTCTCTTCCTGTCTCCTTGGCATTGTTAGGATAGGTATAGTTAGACGTCATTTTTACATTAGTATTAGTTTAGCATTATGATCAGGAAGAAGAAGTTAGATTTCTCTAGAGGGCCATCTCAAGTCCGCAAGTCCCACAATTTGATAGATGGTCCCATGTTATGCAAATCACACCAAATGACCCTGCCTTAGAAAAGTAGATCCACAACTCATTTGGGGTGCTATGATTTTGCACTAACAGTTTTGGCACAACTGGTGGGACAGGTCTGAAGCACCTTACCACTTCACTTCATCAGGTTAGATGTTCTCTTGGTGAAGGTTTCAGCCTTTGGAGGCACATTCAAACACATATCGGGATTCCATCTAGTTAACAACCCATCCTTTGAGTTGCAGACCTTCTTCCCATCCATTTCCACCCATTATTTCTTCCATCTCTTTCATTCTTTTCCATTCCATGAAGTTATGAAATCATGACTTCATTCCCTTCATGGAACTCACACTTACAGTAGCAGATCATTCGACCTCCAATATGCTTTACAACTCCTTCAAATAATCATTATGAGTAGGTTCAGAATGAACATGTCTATCCCTATGAGCAGCAATGCCAAAATCAGTTTGTCTATGGAGCTTTCCAAGAGCAGGGCTATGCAAACAACGAAGACAATCAAATACAAGATGTTGTTCTGCTGGAGAAGATCCAAAAAAATGGAGGTTAGCATGGTTCAGTCAAGGCGCATAGCACAAATGAAGGCATTTTAGATTGGTTTCAGGAACCTTGTCCATGGGAAGGCCCTTTTCCAAGACATTACAGCCCTCAAGAGAAGCTTGACTTCATGGTTGAAATGTTGCCTCAGTTTACATAGTGGGCTGAGGAGATCAGGGCTTATGAGTTGGAGTCAAGACAACCTTGTCAATGGGTAAGTCAATCACCAGCTCCTTGTCTTTCATTTTCTCTCCCTCAATCTTTATCATTTCAACAGAGGCAAGAGTCAAGCTTCCCACTTGCTACCCCAAGTGTTGATTCTATTTCTCCATTCCCTAGTCTTCCACCCCATCTCATTTCTTGTGTCCTTTTCCCTTTTAAAAATTCATCCCATCCAAACAAACAAGAAGTTGCACCTCCCTTCCCACCACAAACAATTTAAAATATGGTTGAACCCCAACCTACCACTCCTCTTGCTTTCCCAAGCCCATGTTGGGAAGATACTCAAGGATCATGTCAAGGAGAACAACAAGAAGAGGAGCCCAACAGAAAAAAAATGACAAATAATATGAATAGTTGAGCTTCCAAATTTGGGTTTATATATATCCCCTTGATGGTCAAGCCAATAAAGGAGGTCAAGATTGAAGAACCAGTGGTGGTTGAGGCTGATTTTGCAGCAGAAGAAGAGCAAGAACAAGAGGAGGAACAATCAGTCCCAAGCCCCATTGAAGAGGAGCAGCTAGGAGAGATCAAATCGGTGTTGAGGCCACTCAATTAAGAGGGCATCATAGAATATTTTTTTCTTTCATTTCAACGGCCTGATTTGATTGATGAACCCATGATAGAGGAGGACCATACAGTTTCAGAGGCTCTAAGTGTAGAGCAAGCCATAAAATAACCTTCAGTTCTTCCTCCCATTTCATCCCCTTTAAACTCTAATAATGAAGAAGTGTTTGATCTTTCAAACTTCATGTTTGAGAGTGAGGGGAGCCATGGTGACAAAGTTGTAGATCAAGAAGGCACCATGGAGGAGGTAGAGCACATGAAACAGGACAACAAGGAGGTATATTATCTGTATGACTTGGAGAATTTCCTTGATGGAGGCGAACCCATGGAGATCACATCATTTTTTCCTCCATCTCTCACATCCCATGCACATGAACCTGCTGCCATGGAGGATAACATTCAGGAATAGTAGCCTACACTTCATAATAGCCCTCTGAAACCAAGATCGGAAGAAATGACTCTCCCATCTTCTTTGCAGGAGAAGGAAGAGAAAAATCAGGAAGATTTCCCCATCTCTCTCACACCATCCATTCAATAAGGTCGATAAGAAGACTCCATTTTTGGAGCTGAATTTTAGAGAAATGGGCACATCCAAAGGATCAAGCCATGCCCAATTAGTTACTTGGCTTCATTAGAGCCAAAGGAGCAGCCACAACCAGTCATTTCCATTTCAGGGCATGCGAATGATATGCAAAGCACCAAGGATCAACTGTCATACCTCTTCAATCCAAATGCAAAGCAACTAAAAGAGGTATTTGATTTGTCTCTAGCTGATACTTTGATGATTTGGGTGGAAGAACAACTTGTAATTAGTTTTTCACTCATCCAACCAGCCATGTCCAGTGCCAAATCAGTTGCATGGCTGCCATTTTTTAGGAAGGGAAGCTATTTCTCCCTACCAGTTGCAGGCTTTGTTTGAGCTTCCTTTGCTCTTGGTTAGAGTAGTATAGGTAGGTTTGTTTTCAGAAAAAAATTACTTTTGCACACTCTGCATATCCCACTTTGGGTATGTATGATTTTCATTTTGTACATAGTTTTTGGTGTTGTTGTTTTGCTCTTGCACAGTGCATTGTAATGGTTTTTGGTGAAGATCAACTCCAAGTTTCAGTAGGTTTCCAAAAAGGATCCATTCTTAGAGTTAGAGTTCAGAACCATGGGCAGATTCAAAGGACCATACCTTGCCCAATCAGATACTTTGCTTCATTAGAGCCAAAGGAGAAGGCAAAACAAGTCATGCCTACTCCAGGGCATGAGGATGAGCATCAAAGTACCGAGGGTCATCATCAACACCTCCACAAGTCCAATGCAAGTTAGCTTGAGGAGGTATTTTCCATTAGTGTTAATACCTTGATGGTTTGGGTGGAGGACCGGCTTATTGTCAGTTTTTCACTCATCCAACCAGCCATGTTCAGTTCCAAATGGATATCAGGCAGACTTCATTCCCAATGGATACTTCAAGGCCACTGGTCTCTTCATCTAGTAGGAAAATAACCCCTGTGAGTTGCCAAAGATGTTAACCAAAAGAAGCTCCCCTTATTTTTGGGTTAACTTACTACCTTTTGTGCTTCATTCCAGATTTCATACATTTAAAACATTCAAAGGTTTCTATAAAATTCTCCATCAGATAGAGAATTTCTTCCCCTTTCCAGAAAGGTAAAGAACTCTTTCTAACTCCTTGTATTTTTTGAGTTATGGCTTGGCAGAGTTAGAAGGGAACATTTTCCCAAGGCGGACTTGCAGAGCTTGGGAGAGTTTTTTGCCAAAGGAACTCGGACCGGTGGGGCATTAGAGGAAAAAGTGAAAAATTACCTTTTCTTGCAAAAGGCATAAAATCAAAATGCGACCCACGGCCCCATCAAAAAGTTAACATGGGGATGAGGGACTTCAGAGGTAAATTGGATTTTTTGAATTTTTGTCAAAAAAATGTAAAATGGAAAAAATGAAGCCCCTGCCTCTGCCGACCCAATGGATGCCACATCATCACCGGATTTGCAGGGAAAAAGTTCAAAATTCACCCAAAGCCAAATTTGTAGGAAATGTAAGGAAAAAACGTAGAAGGCCATATCTTTTGATCCAGAGCTCCATTTTTGACAATCTTGGTACCAATGGAAAGATCTAGAGATTCTCTTCATCATGGAGTCTTCAATTTTGTATTTTGGTAGCTATTTTTGGGAGAAAATTTTAAAACACATTTTGGCATGGAGCCCAAATTGGGTGAACACGTTAAAACAAGTTTCAACTAGTGTTTGTCTCCAAGTATGGGTCATTTTCTTTGAGATCTGCGATTGAATTTATGCATATTAGCTTACTGTTGCATTCTGTGAGGGAGGTTATCATCAACCAAATGAAGAATTTACCCCTTGAATTTTTAAATGAGCTTGGAACAAATCCCAGATTTTTTACTCTCTTCTCATTTTTCTCTCTGATCAAATTATAAAACAGGGGCAACTATTTTGTAAAGAGTTGTTGTTCATTCTTCTTCCCTGCCCCCCTCTCTCATTTTCTTCCCAGGGTCAAAAATGTAGTCTGAACCTTCTTTCACGGCTCTGTAATGGCATTCTCTTGCCTCTTTCCCACTAAACGATGTACTGTGTGAACTTTTGAAGCAATAAATTATGATTTTATGGATGCATTTGTCCATGCTTTACTTATTTTACTGTCTCTCCTCGCCTCATCGTCATTGCAGGGTATACTGTGCATATTCTTATGTTTGTTGCAGGTCTTGGGAGCTATGTTAAATGGGTTTTGAAGTGGTGTTCTGTGTGAAATCTATCTCTGGTCTGTGAGTGGCATCTTGTCCACCATCTCCTTAGATCACCTCTCTCCACTTTAGGTAGCTAAGATTGTGACCAGACACTTCCCGGTTTATTGGT
Organism: Taxus chinensis; assembly: GCA_019776745.2. Classification (NCBI taxonomy): domain Eukaryota; kingdom Viridiplantae; phylum Streptophyta; class Pinopsida; order Cupressales; family Taxaceae; genus Taxus; species Taxus chinensis. The sequence continues at coordinate 237,618,245 of CM034147.1, forward strand.
GTTATCACCTCGTTAGTGTAGGATTTACCATCTTTATGCACTTTATCTCTCCCTAGTCTCCTTGACATTGTTAGGATACCCGTGTAGTTAGATGTCATTTCTGTATTATGAGTAGTACTAGCATTAGGATCAGGAAGAAAACATGATCACCTAGTTCTCATGAAAGTAGATCTCAAGTCCGAAAAATGGCCACAGCTTGAGAGATGGTCCCAAGTTATGGAATATCCCATCGTTTAAAGGGTTACACTGGGTTCACATTAGCAGATCCATTACACATTTGTGGATGCTTTTTTTTACCCACCACACAGATGGTTTAAACATATTATTTGAGATGACCTAACTTTCAAATTTCTCTAAACACATCACCTTATGGTTACGTTGTCACAAACTAATCATACACAAAAAAATTTGTTAAGTTTCACAAATAACTCTTAGTATTGCACCATAGAACCCAAATGATAAATGGGGTTGCGTATCGAGTTCATTTCTGATCCCAACTCTTAAATGTGACTTCTAAGGTTAGTTAGTGATCTTCACCACTCAACAAGTATGTCGGTCCGAGAGAATTTTACACTATGCTTAATGTTGGTTTCCCATAGAATTCTACCTTAAGAAAAAATTACCATTCTCCTTGCTACACACATGATTACCAATCCTAGAAGGTTACCACATACTCTAGATAATGTTTGACCATGTCATTTCTAACCATCGGTTCACGATGATGTCGCTAAAGATACTGACTATGGCAATAACTCAACTAGAGGTATTATTTATTTAAGCTAGAAGGTGTTATCGAGTGTAAAGATTTAATATCATTATAATTTTTTGGTTTTTTTTGTGTTAGGAAAGAATCGTGCAAAGGAAGGGTAGGTATGCACGAAGTGTTAAACTAAGGTTGACTGTTATAATTAGATTTCTTCATTACTATATTTGCTAGAGTAAATAACACCACACACTCTGGATTATTTCATCATAAATTTCACAACGAGTAATTGCACTATAAGGTGTCATATTCAATTTCATTTCACATATTTATCCTACTTTTAGAATACAAATTTTGGGATCGAAGATAACACCCATTGTTTAGATGAACATATTTCTTCAAAGCACTATCATCTTTAAAATACTACAAACCTCATTACATAAACCTTACCATACTTCAATAATAGTTGAACTATCCTCTACAATATCACTTACAATAAGATGGTTCAACGCTCTACATTTACCATTGTTTCAAATACTGAAATCACAATAATACCTATAGTGAAATACAACCACGTTGTCTTAGCACATCTTGCTATGCAATCGTACAAAAACCATGTGAGCATGAAATTTCAATGATAAATCGTTGGCATGTAACATCCACCTAGATCTAACATAATTAACATTTTTAGATTCCCATTTACATAGATGAATTATAATAATTTTCATTCGAAAGGAGAGGGTTAGAGATCACAAATTTATATCATTTTGCCATATTCACTTGCATTTTTTAACCAAGGAGAGAGAAAGAGGTAGGGAAGAGAGAGATAAACACTATTTTCACAAAGCTTAAATTTCACACAAAAAGCCACAAGATAGAGTTCCAACAAAATTAGTTTACAATTGTTACATGAGTTTGCACGATGGTTTACACTCGAATTTGACTGGGGTCCTACAGACTTCCTTTTTATATCATTTCCTGTTAGCTACAAAAATGCCCATTTTTTAGGCTCGAAGGAGAGAGAAACATTATTTTTCTAAAAGCTACCTTATGTTCACAGCAATGCAGCCACGAGATAGAATTCCTACATGATCTATCTCTATAGGGTACCATGAAGTTTAAAGGAACTAATGGAATTGCGAAATGAGCGATTAGGTTTTCAATGGTCATCAGCTTAAGGTTTCCAAAGCCACCGATCGTAGTTGGGCTGGTTGTAACCGCACCTAATTTTTAGCTCGAGAAGCTAAGAAAACATGCATCCATAAACTGACCTTCCGATAAGTAGAATGTGCACTACAGGAAAATTTTCTACATGCTCCTCCTATATACCAGAGAATACATCAAGGATTCGACAGAACTCAAGAACTGGATAGATGGGTTACAAACATCGACAGATGGTTCTTTCGGGAGCCACAGGTCATAGTTGAGCCAAGTTTGACCTAGTCAAATAGTGGACCTGAGGCCCATGAAATTTCCCTTTGCCAAACTATCTAGAAATGTGTGATTTTCTCAAAATGAAGGGTTTTAGGAAATTATCTAGTAAAAATACTAGAGGTTTGCAAAGGCGGATAATCATTTTGTTGTTCAAGGCCCACATGGCGAGCCGATACGAAACCCAACATTTCAATTTTTAACAACTTCCTGAATTTGAAAAACAGAGTAACGGGGCTTCTAGAAGAGCGACAAAGAGAACGTAAATGGTAAAACAAGGTTGAACTAATGTTTGGCCCAACTCACTATATAACGGGGAGCACATACGAAACTTGAAATCTCTTTTAAGGGGCTCAGAGTGTTGTTTTGCAAATCTCAGGAAATAGGGTTTTTCTAACTTTTCAATGTAGATAATATGGTTGTTTTTGTTAACTCATCTAGCTCTCACCAAAACAAACAGACACGAACACCATGTTTTTACACCCCAGGGTGAAAAATGCACGAGGTTGTGGTTGCGACATGGTTGAGGGTCAATTTGTAAGTTGGTAATGGTGTCCCCAGATTTCACTGTGAAATCTGGTACTTCCCTACTTAAAAAAAATCATACTTTTAAAATAATTGGTCGTTTTGTGTTTTTATTGCTAGAAAGTTCCTACATTGTGTCAGGATAATCCCAGAGAATCATATCAACCAATTTCGCTGAATATCTAGATGCTCGAAATTATTATATTCTATCGTTGGGGTTTGCCTGCAGGAAATTTGTATTTAATTATCTTGAGCCCCGTTTGAGGCAAATTGTGCTCCGGTTTAACCTAGTTGTGATCCTACATGTCAATTTTCCTATATACTAGTAGATTTTTAACCATGAATGGATCCTAAGCTTTATTTGTGATTTCTGGCAATGTTTTGTGTTTTTGGTGTTTTCCCGTTTCATTTTCTGTGAAAGTTTTCTACATCAATTCCTTTTCTGGTTTGGTCTGATTATTTTCCTGGAGTGTTTAGAGATCACCTATGCATGTTTTTACAGAAGGAATTTTCCATTTGAGGTTTGCTTCCCTTAGAAAAGATGAAGTCGTGCACCAAAAAGCTTCTTCTTGGTTGACCGCATTTTTGGAAAAAGAGGGTTTGAAGTGAATCATGGGATTTTTGGAGGGAGCAGGTAGGTGGGAATTTTGAACCTGCCTAGTAGGGTAATTTTTCACATGGAAGCAATGCCACTTAAGTCACAATGGGAAAATTAGAGGCAACAGGTAGGCGGGAATTTCTTCCCTGCTTTGCAGGGTAAAAATTTTCATTGTGGAATAAAGAAAAAATCACTAAGGTATTAATGGGATTTTATTACCTACCTTGCACGGTAAATAATCCCATTATGAAAGTAAAACAACTTAAGTGGTAATGGGATTTTTGGAGCTGCGGTGCAGGGTGAATAATCCCATTGTTAATTGGCTTCTAAAAATAGAATTCACCCTTGCCAAAAAGTTTGACCCACCTTGGGTGAATAATAACGCATTTAATAATTTATTCACCCAATTTTGGTGCCCAAGCATGAGGAAAAGTCAACAAGGGAAAAGTGGATAAAGGAAATTAGAATTAGAAATTCTAAAATTAATAAATATTATTTATTTAATGCAGCCATTTGGGAGAGAAATAATACTTTTTAAAGCATTAATTGATTTAATTAATTCTTATTTTAAGTGGCTAAGGTCAAAGCATATTGTTAGGCTTGAGTTAACTGGAAGTAGAAGTCTAGATTTATTTTTAAAAAAAATTATTTAATGGCAGTCATGAGCATGCATAAAATAGATCCCCCATTTGAAGAGTAAAGCTTATTAAATAATTAATTAATTTTCAGGAATAGGAAAGGAATCAATTAATTATAGAATGATGATGATTATATAAGCAAGAGCTACCATAAGGATGAATTAATTAATTCAAAAGCAGAGAAGTGCAGCCCAAAAACAGAGTGCGCCCCCATTTTGAGAGGAATTTTGCTCAGAAGAAGGTGTAATTAATGTTGGAAGCTTCCAAATTTAGTGCCAAGTTTGAAGGAGGTTGATTTTTGTCTCAATAATTGTCTGCATAGTGGTACAGGTGCTCAGGTGAAGTTGGTAAAATTCATGCTTCCTTTGCAAGCAAATAAAGCATTAAATTTTGGGGCAGCAAGCTTGATATAATCATATTTTTATGATTAAAATCCATTGTTCATGTTCCGGTTGCCATCTTTGTGTGAATTAATTGTAGGAATTCATCACATGTGCTTTTATAAGAGAAAGGGAGCTTAAATCAATGTCCACTACATTGAACATATCCTTTGAATATGAAGAATTATCCAGATTTGTACTGGTTGTGAAGAATTCTAGCCAAATAAAGAGGAAAAGAATTATTCAAACAAAGATTTCTCCAGCCATGGCAAAGTGGGATGAAGGAAAAAGCTCAGTGGAATCATGCATTACTTCCATATTTTTTGACATCGGAGGCACAGATCCATATTCAAATTCAGATCCAGATATCATAATTACAAAAGCTTCCGACAAAAATTCATCCTCTTGTTTCGAATGCAGCCTGTGAAGAATTTAGTGCATGGAGAATTCCTTCCAGCACCTTGTGCATGTTCTCCCAATCTTTTAGTCAAAGCCTTCATTGAATTTGCATTCACCTGGAGTGCTTTCCAAAAATTTTAATTGAAACATTGCATTGATGCATGTACTGGAGAAGAGCTACAAAAGCTACAACGATAAGAAGAAAGACAAGTCAAAGGCAATACCCGCAAGTAAATCACAGTCACTTTCTTCCAGATCTAGCTTGCTTCCAAATCCATCTTTCTTCTAGAGCTAGCCGCTTCCAGATCCATCTACTCTCAGATCCAGTTTGGTGAGAATTAAAGGAAAAAGAATCAGCTGCATGTAGAATATGAAAAAGAACAAGACTGCAGCTTTCCTCTTCCTTCTTCTTTCCTCCAACAAATACTGCAGCTTTCCCCTTCCTTCTTCTTTCCTCTGAAAAAGTAATTGAGCGATCAATTAAATTATAAAACTTAAGTGATTGGTTTAAAACCCATTACTTGAAGAATTCAACTACTTGGAGATAGGTGGCAGACGTGCAAAATAGAAGGTTCCATTTTTAGTTGTAAATCATGTATGTCATGTAAAGAGGAATTCCAGGAGGGAGATTGCCAGTTGTTTCATTTCCAACTTCCACATGTGCTAGTTCAACTAAAAGATTCCTATTTGTACTTTCCCTTCTACATTCTATAAGTAGAAGAAGAACCTTTGGGTTAATGATCAGAATTTGTAAGCAGCATTCTTGTGTTCTACACATTGTGCTGAAACCTGTGAGAGCCACTTGAAGCAAAGGAATATAAAGGAGTATATTTCCAGAGAACTTTGTGTCACGATGCAATTTGTTTCTAGTTTTTTATCTTAGATCTTCTAATAAAATTTATGTTATTTTATATCTAGATCTGGAGTTGCCTTATTTTATAATTCTCTGTGTTGATATCTATTGGTTTCTTCTATGTGCATGCAATCAAATCTATTATCTATTAATTGGGTTGTACATCTTCCCTATTTCTTCCCTATGTTCTATTATTTCCTTCTTCTATAAATATTTTCTTTCTTTAAACAACTACTTAATTGTTGCAGAACTATATAGCTATGGTTCATGAGCTGAATAGTTAAAGTAAAACCCCATATAGATACTAACATATTTTACTGACGAATCTAACACGGGAGCCTCACCGGTAAATGAGAGATATTTATCTCATGATTGCCTAGGTTTTCAGCTATGCAAAAAATCTAGCCAATAGTTATTGGTGACTCCGCTGGGGAACAACACAAATTAGAAGACTAGAGCTTTCTCAAGTTAGAAGCCGCAGATCTAGTCTTTCACCAGGAAGAAGAGTGAAAACACATCAAGATCTAGATCATCTTCATCATAATCCGGTAGTTAGAATTATTCATCAAGCCTATTCTCAAAGAAGACGTGCTCCTTTCATGATGCAGAATCAACCACTTGCCCCTGCAGTGCCTATTCCATGGGATGCAACATTTGGACCTCTGAACCTAACTCCTCCTATGCATGATCTACCTAAAGGGATGAGAAACAATTTTCTAAAATTCTTTAGAGATGCCAAGCAGAATCTAGATGACCACTTGGCTGCATTTTTCATATCCTGTGGAGTGCTTGCAGTAAAACATGAAGATGTATCTGTTCGGCTCTTCATAGAAACTTTACATGACTTGGCTCAAGAATGGCTCTATCGGCTAGCTCCTGGCACCATAACTAACTGGGATACTATGCGGGATGCATTTATAAATACATTCAAGGTAGCAGAAGATTCCAGTACATTGATAACTCAACTAACTCAGTTGAAGGAGCAAAATGAGCATATGTGGAATTTTGATGCAAAATTCCAAAGATTATTGTACAACATTCTGGTTTCTGCTTCTCTAAATGATGAGAATCAAAAGGTATTCTTCTTCAACGCCTTACTTCCTAAAGTAAACTATCAACTGTAAAGAGCACGTCCTGCTGATTTGTTAGCAGCTCAAAACATGGCGATTGAGATTGAAGATGACCTCATCATGGCTGGAAAAATAAAAAGCAGCACTTCTAGAGCTAAAATTTCATCCAATGCTACTACTTCGGATTCATTATTACAAAAATTGGCAAATGAGATGTTGCAGATGAAGAAACAAATGGCTCAAATGTCTCAAGGCAACAACACTGCCCCTGCTTAGAATTTCAACAACAACCGGAACCGCATTGCTAGTTCCCAAAGATTAATAATTAAAGCTACTCCCAGAAACAACGTGGAGATAAATGAAGAAGACCTGAAACCTGATGCTGATCAACTCGAGAATAGTGATTTTATAGGTCCTACTAGAGACTCCAACATTAATTACCTAAACTAGAAATTTGAACATGAGTATGAGGAGCTTCTTAAAGATGATCATAGTCATGCATATGCAGTACTTACAAGATCACAAAATCACCAAGCTGAGACATTAGCAGAAAAACAAAGAAGGGGAAGCCCTTTACCTTATTCTATAGCTCCTGGAAGTAAGTGTGTGAGTTCTTCATCTCAATCGCAGAAAGAAGCTCAGGTATTTGAATCTATACCTTCCTTCGAATTTATTGATCATATAAAGAAAACTTAGATTCAAATGTCAGAAGTTGAATACCCGAGAGCCTTTCTTGAGCAGTTAAATAGGATAGTCAAATATGTGCAATCACCAGGACCATCTAATACATCAAAGGGCCTTTTTCCTAAGCCCAAGGATACTCCTCCATAGAACAACATTGCAGTTATTAAATCCTCACCATCTTCTGAAAGGGTGGAACCATTCTATGTTTCCCTATTGCTTAATGGTTTCAAGTTAAGCAATTGCGTTTTAGATTCAAGTGCTTCTGATAATGTCATGCCAGCTAAAGTTGTAGATGCTCTTGGGCTTACCTTGAAAAATACCATAAAAGGTGTATTCCATGGAGAGACAAGTCCCTTTAATCAGACAAATAAATGATGCACAAGTTGTTCTGGCAGCTTTTCTTGAGAAAAGATTAAAGATGACAATTCTAGTTACAGATATTCTTGTCTCCTATAGGATGTTGCTGAGCAGAAACTTTTACAAAGAGCCAGGAGGAGAAGTAAAGATGGATTGGTCCTGTGCTCATATTCTTATCAAAGGAATTAATCAGAAGCTAGAGCTGAAAAAGAAGTCCAAGTACACGGTTACAAAATCTGAGGATCCTAGATCTCAGATTCTTTTTCAGGAGTCTGACTATGGGGTCTATTTCTTAGAAACAGATAAAGACATTCTAGAGCTAGAACTTCGACCAGAGCCAGAGCCAGCAAAAGAAGAAGAAAAAGTTTGGATTCTAGAGTTTAAAGGCACATGTTGTTCTTTTGGATCAGGAGCTGGTGTTCTACTAATATCTCCAGATCATGAGATATTCCCATACTCCCACAAGCTGATGTTTGAGAACTCCAATCATACGGTAGAGTGTGAAGCATTGCTTCTAGGAATGGAGCAAGCTAAAAAGAAAGGAGTAAAACTCCTCAAAGCCCAAGGAGATTCTAAACTTCTAGTAAAGCAAGTTCAAGGGAAAAATCAAGTCAAAAGAGATGAGATGAAGCATTATAGAGATAAAGTGATTTCTGCCACACTGGATTTTGTAGCCTTCTCTATCAACTTTGTTCCAACCAATCAGAACTCCAAGGCAGATTCTTTGGTAGTCACAACTGCACTATTAAATCCAGATAGACCACCGTCCATATTAAGACAAGGAAACTATAAAGTGGAGATGATCTACTGCCCCAAAGTCCCTGATAATGTTGAACAATGACACACTTTCAATGAGGACAAACAAGCATGTTTGCATGTTGAAGGGAGTAAATCACCACCATGACAAACAGTCACAGGAAAAGCTGATCCAGGTTATGATGACAGTAGTGGAGTAGTCTGACCAAAAGGTAACAAAATCCCCAAGGGTTTAGTTTCCTTGGTGGAGACTTTCAACAAGCATGATCAGTACCTAAAGAAGAACAAAGAATATGGTGATAGTTCATTCTCAGAAATGTAGCAAATAAATCTGGGAACGGAGCAAGTTAATGCAGACTTACCCGCCATGGAGAGAAGAAAGGATAAGCCACCACCAGATGAAGTTGATAAGGACTTACCCAGAGTATTTGAAAAGAAGGCTAGAGAAAGAAATTTCAAGATCAGATATTGGGTACTCTGGTGGGACATGAGACATGAACCGAAGGGCATGCACGACAAATCTGATTCACTCTGGAAAGGGCCCTTCATGATCAAAAGAGCTGCCAGAATGGACACTTTCTTCCATACGTACCGGAATGGAATTGAGTTACCATTTCCTTTCAACGGGAAACATCTGAAGCTTTTCTGGACATAAAAAAGTAGGGTAAAACATGTATGTATATAAATAAAACTTTGTTTGTTTTTCCTTGTTTTGTTTCTGTGTTGTGTTCTTTTTATTTGCCTGACCCCGTGCCCAAAAGACAAGATATGAAACCAGAGATGCTAGGATCTCATCTTCACTCCTTTCATTTTGAAAGAGGAAAAGATGTCCATAGACAGAGCCGACTGCTGTCCCCAGATTTCACCCTTAAATCTAGGACTACCCTATTTTAAAAAAAAATCATACTTTTACAATAATGGGTCGTTTTGTGTTTTTAGTGCCAGAAATTTCTTGTAATGTGTCAAGATATTCCCAAGGAGCCATATTAGCCATTTTCGCCAAAATACCCAGATGCCCAAAATTGTTATATTCTGTTGTTGGGGTTTACCTGCGGAAAATTTGTATTTAATAATTTTGAGCCCCGTTTGAGGTAAATTGTGCTCCGGTTTAACCCTGTTTGTGATCGTACATGTCAATTTTCCCATATACCAGTAGGGTTTTAACCAGGAATGGATCTTGGGATTTATTTGTAACTTCTGGAAACGTTTTGTGTTTTTGGTGTTTTCCCGTTTCGTTTTCTGTGAAATTTCTCTCAATCAATTCCTTTTCTGGTTTGGTCTGATTCTTTTCCTGGAGTGTCTGGAGATCACCTATGCACATTTTTCCAGAAGGAATTTGCCATCGGAGGTCTAGTTCTCTCAGAAAAGACGAAGTCGTACACCAAAAAGCTTCTTCTCGGCTAGCCACATTTTTGGAAAAAGAGGGTTTGAAGTGAATCATGGGATTTTCAGAGGGAGCAGGTAGGTGGGAATTTTGTACCTTCCTAGCAGGGAACTTTTTCCCATGGAAGCAATGCCACTTAAGTCACAATGGGAAAATTAGAGGAAGTAGGGAGTCGGGAATTTCTTACCTACCTTGCAGGGTAAAAATTTCCATTGTGAAATAAAAGAAAAAATCACTTAAGGTATTAATGGGATTTTATTACCTACCTTGTAGGGTAAATAATCCCATTACGAAAGTCAAACAGCTTAAGTGGATCATGAGATTTTTGGAGTTGTGGTGCAGGGTGAATAATCACATTGTTAATTGGCTTTTAAAAATAGAATTCACCATTGCCAAAAGGTTCGACCCACCTTGGCTGAATAATAATGCATTTAATAATATTTATTCACCCAATTTTGGTGCCCAATCATGAGGAAAAGTCAACAACAGAAAATTTGATAAAGGAAAATGGAATTAAAAATTCCTAAATTAAATAAATATTATTTATTTAATGCAGCCATTTGGGAGAAAAATAATACTTTTTTAAGTATTAATTGATTTAATTAATTCTTATTTTCAGTGGCTAAGGTCACAACATACTATGAGGCTTGAGTTAACTAGAAACAAAAGTCTAAAATTAAATAAATTTAATTTATTTAATGGCAGCCATGAGCATGCACAAAATAGGCGCCCCATTTGAAGAGTAAAGCTTATTAAATAATTAATTAATTGCCAGGAATAGGAAAGACATTAATTAATTATAGAATTATGAGGATTATATAATCAAGGGCTACCATAAGGATGAATTAATTAATTCAAAAGTAGAGAAGTGTAGCCCAAACAAAAAGTGTGCCCCATTTGGAGAGGATTTTTTCTCAGAAGAAGGTGTAATTAATGTTGGAAGCTTCCAAATTTGGTGCCAAGGTTGAAGAAGTTTCATTTGTGTGTGAATAATTTTCTACATAGTGGTATAGGTGCTTAGGTGAAGTTGGTAAAATTCATGCTTGCTTTTCATGCAAATAAAGCATTAAATTTTGGGGCAACAGGCTTGATATATGTAGATTTTTATGATTAAAATCCACTGTTCATGTTCTGGTTGCCATTTTTGTGTGAATTAATTGTAGGAATTCATCACAGGTGTTTTTATAAGAGAAAGGGAGCTTAAATTAATGTCCACTACATTAAACATATCCTTTGAATCTGAAGAATTGTTCAGATCTACACCGGTTGTGAAGAATTTCATCCAAATAAAGAGGAAAAGAATTGTTCAAACAAAGATTGCTTGAGTTAACTGGAAACAAAAGTATAAAATTAAATAAATTTAATTTATTTAATGGCAGCCATGAGCATGCACAAAATAGGCGCCCCATTTGAAGAGTAAAGCTTATTAAATAATTAATTAATTGCCAGGAATAGGAAAGACATTAATTAATTATAGAATTATGAGGATTATATAATCAAGGGCTACCATAAGGATGAATTAATTAATTCAAAAGTAGAGAGGCGTAGCCCAGACAAAAAGTGTGCCCCATTTGGAGAGGAATTTTTCTCAGAAGAAGGTGTAATTAATGTTGGAAGCTTCCAAATTTGGTGTCAAGGTTGAAGAAGTTTCATTTGTGTCTGAATAATTTTCTACATAGTGGTATAGGTGCTTAGGTGAAGTTGGTAAAATTCATGCTTGTTTTTCATGCAAATAAAGCATCAAATTTTGGGGCAGCAGGCTTGATATATGTAGATTTTTATGATTAAAATCCATTGTTCATGTTCTGGTTGCCATCTTTGTGTGAATTAATCACAGGAATTCATCACAGGTGTTTTTATAAGAGAAAGGGAGCTTAAATCAATGTCCACTACATTGAACATATCCTCTGAATCTGAAGAATTGTCTAGATCTGCACCAGTTGTGAAGAATTTCGGCCGAATAAAGAGGAAAATAATTGTTCAAACAAAGATTGCTTGAGTTAATTGGAAACAAAAGTCTAAAATTAAATAAATTTAATTTATTTAATGGCAGCCATGAGCATGCACAAAATAGGCGCCCCATTTGAAGAGTAAAGCTTATTAAATAATTAATTAATTGCCAGGAATAGGAAAGACATTAATTAATTATAGAATTATGAGGATTATATAATCAAGGGCTACCATAAGGATGAATTAATTAATTCAAAAGTAGAGAGGCGTAGCCCAGACAAAAAGTGTGCCCCATTTGGAGAGAAATTTTTCTCAGAAGAAGGTGTAATTAATGTTGGAAGCTTCCAAATTTGGTGCTAAGGTTGAAGAAGTTTCATTTGTGTCTGAATAATTTTCTACATAGTGGTATAGGTGCTTAAGTGAAGTTGGTAAAATTCATGCTTTCTTTTCAGGCAAATAAAGCATCAAATTTTGAGGTAGCAGGCTTGATATATGTAGATTTTTATGATTAAAATCCACTATTCATGTTCTGGTTGCCAGCTTTGTGTGAATTAATTACAGGAATTCATCACAGGTGCTTTTATAAGAGAAAGGGAGCTTAAATCAATGTCCACTACATTGAACATATCCTCTGAATCTGAAGAATTATCCAGATCTGCACCGGATGTGAAGAATTTCACCCGAATAAAGAGGAAAAGAATTGTTCAAACAAAGATTTCTCTAGCCATGGCAAAGTTGGATGAACGAGAAAGCTCAGCGGAATCATGCATTACTTACAGATTTGCTAACATTGGAGGCATAGATCCAGATCCAGATTCAGATCCAGATCTCATAATTGTAAAAGCTTCTAGCAGAAATTCATCCTCTTGTTTCGAATGCAGCGCGTGAAGAATTTAGTGCATGGATAATTCCTTCCAGGACCTTGTGCATATTCTCCCAATCTTTGAGTCGAAGCCTTCATTGAATTTGCATTCACCCGGAGTGCTTTCCAAAAAATTTAATTGAAACATTGCATTGATGCATGTACTGGAGAAGAGCTACAAAAGCTTCAAGGATAAGAAGAAAGACAAGTCAAAGGCAATACCCACAAGCAAATCACAGTCACTTGCTTCAAGATCCAGCTTGCTTCAAGATCCAGCTTGCTTCAAGATCCATCTGCTTCTAGATCTAGTCACTTCCAGATCCATCTGCTCCGCGATCCATTTTGGTGAGAATCAAAGGCAAAAGAATCAGTTGCATGCAAAATATGAAAAAGAACAAGACTACAGCTTTCCTCTTCCTTCTTCTTTCCTCTGACAAAGACTGCAGCTTTTCCCTTCCTTCTTCTTTCCTCTGACAAAGTAATTGAGCGATCAATTAAACTATAAAACTTAAGTGATTGGTTTAAAATCCATTACTTGAAGAAGTCAACTAATTGGAGATAGGTGGCAGACGTGCAAAATAGAAGGTTCCATTTTAAGTTGTAATTCATACATGTCATGCAAAGAGGAATTCTAGGAGGGAGATTGTTAGTTTTTTCCTTTCCAACTTCCACATGTGCTAGTTCAACTAAAAGCTTCCTATTTGTACTTTCCCCTCTACATTCTATAAGTAGAGGAAGAACCTTCGGGTTAATGATCAGAATTTGTAAGCAGCATTCTTGTGTTCCAGACTTTTTGCTGGAACCCCTGAGAGCCACTTGAAGCAAAGGAATATAAAGGAGCAAATTTCTGGAGAGGTTTGTGCACGGTGCATTTTGTTTCTAGCTTTTTATCTTAGATCTTCTAATAGACTTTGTGATACTTTAGATCTAGATTTGGAGTTGCCTTTGCTTATGATTCTATTTGTTGATATCTATTGGTTTCTTCTATGTTTGTGTAATAAACTATGTTATCTATTGATTGGGTTGCACATCTTCCCTATTTCTTCCCTGTGTTTTATTATTTGCTTCTTCTATAAATATTTCCTTTCTTTAAACAGCTACTTACTTGTTGCAGAACTATACAGCTATGGTTCATGAGATGAATAGTTAAGGCTCTCTACCACAAAGAACCAAACGAGGTTTAGTTGTGATGGGAATCTTTTGATTTGAATTGTTGAACCTAGGTTTTGTATTTTTGTAACTATGGGGAACCATGCGATAATCAGTCATTTTTTACACAATTTTAAGCACAAATGTCTAGATATATATAGTGTGATGGAAATCCTTCAAAGGGAAGGAAGTGACATGTCGATTTGGGTAGCATAAGGACAACTAGATAGATATTTCATAAGTATTGATATGTGTGTGTGATTTTTCAAAGAAGGTTTAAGGAAAATAGACATCGTGATGACACAATATTGATGAAATCAAAAGATATTGTCCTAGAAATAAATTTTTCGAAATAATAATCACAAGGAACAATCATGCAAGTGTGAAACACAAAGCCAATCCACAAGGAAATACACCATATGAAAATGCGTGTGCAAAGATGATCAACACAATGTCAATATTTAAGTCAAGCTCGAAATGAACAAGGCATAAATATTAACAAAGGGTAGATGTGAATCCCAATCAAATAATACCATGACAAGTTCAACAACCCACAAAACCTAAATGTTAAAAGGTGACGTTTACAAATGTAAGCCACGTAACCACACCAATTGGACATGTCTATCAAGCTTCATGGAGAAGTGATATATTAGTGTCAGAGTGGTATCGAAATGATGCCAACAAAGTAAGCGATGCCTTTCAAAATTTGGGAAAATGTTTGAAATTAAAATAATTCAAAGTATACTATGGATGTCTTAAAATGTGGGTAGTGTAATGCCACAATGCGGACACTTAGATCATGTTTACAAGAAACATGACATAAGTATCTTAATTATGTTGAGACAATGCAAATGAGGTAACATGTCAAAGGGAGATCAAATGATGAATTAATCCAAACTACGATGATGATCTTGACGTGGGTATCAAGATCACAAAGGCTGCCAATGATATAAATATGCCTCCACACACTTTAGACATTTAACTTACCCAGCCGCAAATATGGATGGGCATAAACGGACAAAAAAGTGGCAGAAGTAATAAATTTGTAACACAAAGGTAGTCACCTTTCTTTTAATCACCAAAGTGTAAAAATAATGTTAAGGAAGTAGATCAAAATGGGGATGGAAACATGCTAGCTTCACTTCGGCAGAGTTTTGCCTCACCTTAAGGCAATTGAAAAACTAAGTGAAAGTAATGCGTCACACGTTTCATGATGAAAAGATGGTTCACAACTAAACACTATTTTAGAATGGTCAAAGTGGGCTCCTGGCCAAAGTATATTTTCCTAGGTGGTTCTCTCATCCTAGGTGTTACAAAATATGTCCATGAGTGGGGTGATTTACCTAAAATTTTGCACTGACTAGTTTGGGAGTATCTCGATATTTCCCCCTTAAAGTATAGTGGGAAGTAAATGCATCCATCATGTACTTAAAAGGGTCACATAGGGACAAATTATAAAGCTAACTCATAAAGGAAACACTAGTAAAGTAGGTAGTACAGAGCACTTCTTGTTTTTTCCACAAGGTTCCCTCTTGTGTGGACTACTTTGGGGTTCCTGGAAACACCCCCATAGTTGTAGCTTGAAGAGTTATGCGAAAGGAGTTATGTTCCAGTTGAGCGGATAGGGACGTACCCTTTTCTAAAACCTGGAATACAATGTTTTGAATGTGGTGTGTTTTTTTATCTTGCTCAACTTAATGTGGTTGTAAGTAGCACACCATTTGGTAACCTATAAGAAAAATGTGTATTAGCAGGTTTGTGTTTTGTCTTTGATGCCTTTCTTTTACAAGTGTTAGGTCCTATAGACAACAAGTTTAGTAATTTTCCATTGCAAATTGATATCAATAAAGGGAATTTACACCTTGCTTTTGATTCCTAAAATCGCCAAAAGGCACGAAGGAAGAGCATACACAATGTGAAAATTCTTACTAAATCACATAAAAATTACTTTATCTTTTAGAACAAGTGTTTTTAACATATGATACAAAGTTGTGCAAGTGTTTTTGATCGCCAAGATCACTTTTGAAGGCGCGAGGAGAGAACATACACACTTTACAAAACCTTGCACAAGCTAAGAAATGAAACACTTAACTAAGTTAGTCAAAAATAAAACCAAAATAACCTTGCAAATAACTGATTAGTGCTACAAAAATATTTCAAAGTGTTAGAATGGCCAAGAAAACACTTTTTTGAACTTTAAGATACTTTAGAAAATGAATATTTACCTAATAATGTAAACCATAAATTTTTGGTAAGTCAAAATCTTAAATTTATGATTCCATTATGTATTTCACTTTAATACCTTTCCAACGCAACAAAAATGGAGTCATTTCGAGTTCGGGAGCAAATTTTATGGCCTCCGGAATATTGCTAATGATGTCTATGCCATTGTTAGTGTACCTACACCCCTAATTTGGTGCCTGCGTGTCTTTGTAAAAAAATGACAGTAAAATTTATACCTATGCACACATAATGGTATGTGTGCTCCCTTTCCTATAGGTGGCTAAAAAACATGGGATTTTCCAAAAGTAATCTCAAAAAGATAAAATTTTTATCGATTTGGTTCAATTTTGGCAGCACTTCACCTCCTTTGATCTTGCAAAGAGCACAAAAACAAGAAAATCCTAGCTAAACTAGCTAAACAAATTAATATTTATCCATTAATACAAGAAAGGTTAGTGAAATTAATACTTCAAACTAATCTAAAAAAACTTTGAAAAACTAATCTAGAAAGATTGAAACTAAAAAAAAATAGAAACTACAAAAAAAGATTCAAAGTGCCTCCATTAATGGAGGATGGACAAAGTTTCCCACCGGGCGTGCTAAATGTATGCAATGGAAAGTTACACAAGCTATGGAATGAGGCAAAAGAACCTCAAATATTTGCTTTACTCATCCATGCACCATGAGATAAGAGCTAAAAAAGAAACTATCTATGCATATATAAATTTCAAACAAATATTCAAACCCTAACATATATACTACTCTCTACTCCATGAAAGCTTGATAAAAATGAACCTAGTTAGATTCTAAGCAATCAAATTAGATGTGTTGTTTACTTCAATGGAGGTGAAGAGGTCTCTCTAAAATGGATACAAGACCAAGTTAGATACCCTCCTACTGACCTACTATGAAGTTATGGATGTAAGATGGAAGAGCTTCACTAATGGAGGATAGCCAAGATCAAATGGCTATTAGCTTGGCTAATTCAAATGAGGTCTAATGCCAATATATCCAAATGTGAGAGAGAAGGACTTGTGAGTGAAGTTGTAAGGTGAATGGGTAGGCTTAGCCTTGTATTTATAGTTTTCCACTTGGGAGAATTTTGAATTTGGGTGCATGTGAGACTAAAGCTCAAAAATCACTTTTAGATTAGATTAGGATAAACATGTTTTAGGATTAGTTAAGCTAGGATTAGGCTGGTTAAACATGATTAGCAAGTGATTAGAGACTCATTGAGAGTTGGCAGGGGTCTGGATAACAAATTGTGACTGATAGATAGCCTACGTAGCCAATATAAGTGGTCTAGAGAGAACTAGGCAGGTTCTGAATGGTCAAAAGGAGAAATGTTTAGCTAATAAGAGAGATATTAGCCAAATAATCTGATTATAGGAGGAATACGATTGAAAAATTGTCGTGAATGGGAATTAAAAAATGGAACAAAGTATGGGGATTTAACAAAGTGTCGTTAATTGATTGGATTGGATGAAATGCTAAGTGTAAGCATATTTTAGGTGTCTACTGTGGGGTCAAGTGTTATTGGCATGTAGTCCAACAACCAAGTCTAATGATCACTCTCATCAATAGATGGGATTCCATGACCAACACGTTCCACCTACCGATGGTGGAGATGACCGTCACCCTGGAGGGCATGTATAGGATCCTGCGTTTACCCATAGTGAGGACGCAGGTATATTCGATCTCCTTAGAGGTATGTAAGGAGTTGATGCTGGCGGTGTTTGGTGAGGGACTGGTAGAGATGACATTCCACAGTTTGATCTTGAGCTATGGAGAGAAGTACATAGCCTCTTTGGAGGAGATGAGGCTAATAGTATTATTGATTGAGGCAGTCTGTTGGTTTGCACTGCCGGATGCAGAGGGTGGGAGATTCCCATGATTACTAATGGGGGTACCACATGACATGATTATGGATAGGACTCACTTTTCCTGGGCACCAGCATTCTTGGTGCAGCTATTTAGGGAGCTATGGGCATATGGGTGACTCCGCAGGTTTAGTCTGTGTTGCACGTTTATTCTTCACTGTTGGGCCTACAAGCACATTGTTTGTGTTTGTTTGATTGGTATGCCCTGGGAAGATGCATTTGAGTTGGGTTTTATTCGGCTGGGGTATAGGCGATGGGTTCCTATGATAGGAGAGCACCAAGCAGGTAGTGTTAGATGTGATGTGGCCTATTATAGGTGGTTACTTGAGGGATTTTATTGCATGGACATTATTTATAGACCGTATGTGAGCTATCCCTCATACGAACAGATGGCCGATGAATTAGATGGCCTGTAGATAATCAGATGGATTGAGGGGCATCGCATAGGGGAGCACGAGATGATCCCTGTAAACAGGATCAAATGGTAGTTTGGATTACTATAGGATATACCACCACCTTTCCCACAGTACTGTAGAGATGATGTGGAGACATCACTGTCACTTCCAAAGCTGATAACACCTACCAGGCAAGAGGAGCAGGTTATAGACTAAAAAATTATTAATTCCGGAGTGACGGATAGATATAAATAGTGGTGGGTAGCTCATCTATGAGCAGTACCTCCCAGGCTAGGGTAGCTAGATTTAGCCACCATCACTATGTAGAGAGACGCCCTACAGGGGTAGGTGGCGACCCTGATTATATAGTTGGGGATGGTACAGGGGCAATTAGCAACTTCAGAGGTAGAGGTGGCCACGTTGCATGCACAGGTGGCCAATCTACAATCCCAGATGGCCTAGGGTGGACATGGAGAGGGTGATGATGAGCAAGTGGTAACCATACATGCGCATGTTACAGGTTTACAGGGCCAATTGGCCATTGCACATACAAAAATTTAGGCAAAATAGGCCCCCGTACAAGTACAGGTTACAAGGCTGATGGCACCTGTACAGGCACTAGGACAGGGTCCCAGTTCACATGAAGGGGCAGGAAAGGGTCCCATAGGACAGGTATAGGTACCAAGGCCAATGGGGCCACTGTAGACAGTACCCATATCCACGTTACGGGATGCCTTAGGTGATGTAAGATATTACTAGGATCTATTGATGGTGGATGAGATAGATTTTCTATCTTATGGAGAGTACAGGGCACAACAGGCCTTGAGTGAAAGGAACAGATCCCGTACTCCATGGAGAGCATAGGGGGCCATCGAGCCCCAAGACAAGATCAGGGTGAGGCCACTAGCTCATAGAGGCTAGCTCCATGTGATGTACCAATAGGGACCCAACCACGAACCATGGCGGGTGGTGAGATGTTATCAGGTGTCGGACAGGAGCCAAGGAGAAGACATGAGAGACTGATATGGAGGATATCCAACAGGATGATGCCTGATGCACATCCCTCCATTTTGATGTATTTGATTCTTTTTTGATATATACCGGCCTGCGTGCCAAAGAGAGTGAGGATGTATGAGAGTTTGTATATTTTTGATCATATACCAGCCTATGTGCCGAAGATGGTGAAGTTATATATGAGAGTTTTGAGAGATTTTGGTTATGTATACCAAATTTTGTGCTGAATATATTTGAGAGTTATGTATATGGATACACATGTTTGAATGTTGTTATTTATAGAGATGATGATGATGATGATTATGGTCATGATGTATTTGTGTTGATATAATTTTGATTATTATGCATAGATGGATTCATGATAGCTATGTTAGGCATGATGGAGTCAGGTCATAGGCATGGATAGAGTCATGTCACAGGTATGTTGGAGTTAGGTTGTGGTTTAGGCATGGATTGAGTCAGGTCATAGGCATGGTTGAGTTAGAGTCTAAGCCTGGTGCAGTTAGGTTATAGGCATGGATGGAGTTAGGTTGTGGTCTAGGCATGGATTGAGTTAGGTTTTAGGCACGGTGGAGTTAGGTTATGGTCTATGCATGGATTGAGTTAGGTCACAAGCATGTTGGAGTTAGGTTGTGGTTTAGGCATGGATTGAGTCAAGTCATAGGCATGGATTGAGTCAGGTCATAGGCATAGTTGAGATAGCATTTAGGCATGGTGGAGTTAGGTTATAGGCATGGATGGATTTAGGTTGTGGTCTAGGTATGGATTGAGTCAGGTTTTAGGCATGGTGGAGTTAGGTTATGGTCTAGGCATGGATTGAGTCAAAATTGGTTGAGTTTGAAATTCATTAATTTGTGTAATTAATGATGAGATGGGTCACATTTGAGATGATTTTATAGTACATGCATGAAAATGGTAAAGAAATGGTAGACATAATGAATGTATGTTTGATGATGACAAATGTAGAAAGCATTTTGTTGTTTGTTTGGTTTAATTTTAAATTATTGATATAAAAAAAGAAATCTAACAAGGGTAGATTGTGATTAAGGAAAATGAAAGGTGAATTGGTGAGGGTAGAGAGTGGCTGAGCTAAACTCCAAGGGCCCCATTCCCTCGGAGTGGTACCTACATAGTCCTAGTAAAAAGGGACCTCAGATTGATGTAGTTATCCCATAAGCTAGGGAAGAATGTGACGAGGTATGAGAATGAGTTGGTAGGTTTTAGGCATGATTGAGTTTAGGTCTGTTAGGTATGGGTGAATTGTGGGCACATTGGTAATGGTGATTTTAAGTTGGTTATGGTGAAGGGGGGAAATTATGAAAAGATAAGCATCGAGAGCCTAGTCATGTATAAGGTAATCAATATGTAATGAAGAAGGTTAAACGATAAGA
Source organism: Taxus chinensis (assembly GCA_019776745.2). NCBI lineage: Eukaryota > Viridiplantae > Streptophyta > Pinopsida > Cupressales > Taxaceae > Taxus > Taxus chinensis. Next base: position 237,638,887 of record CM034147.1, read on the forward strand.
GGAGGCAAGAAAGCCACTTGATTGGTAAGGATCTTAACGAGTAGGTCATACCTTAGATAGGATGATGAATGTAAGACCCTAAAGACATTGCATGACTTATTATTCCAAAGGTGAAGAGTAGTCACATGATCACTAAATGTAATGGTTCCAATGGGTCCCTTGAGCTGGTAGGAAATGAAAGTGCTAATGGTTAGGTTATACGGTATTTGGTAGCATGCGTTGTGGTAAGAGATCCACGGTCACAATGTGTAAGTCCATGACAAAAATGTTTTCTATTTTGACTAGTATTTGAGATAGACTGATCGATGCGGGAAGTCTATATGAGATGAGAAAATGAACTCCTTCAGGTCTTCATGAAGCTCATTGATGCGGGAAGCTTCAGTTTCTTCTCTTTTTTTAAGAAGGCTTTACATAGTTGTCCTTCAAGGGAGCAGTTTATTTATAGCAATGATGTAGAGAGAAAGATGTTCCATTGAGGGAGTCATATTTTTATTGGAAGTTTTACTTAGGGAGTTGAATCCCATGTAAGAATTTTTAATTCACGAACATGACTAAGGAGAAGAATTGGATTCTTGTTCAGAAGGAAAGGACAAAATGACCATGGGATCTCATCTGAAAGTAGATGAAAAGTATCGATGATAATCATGCCATGTGCAGTGCCATGGTACACATATTTAAGAGAAGGTAAAAGAGTGACAGGTACGTACATGATTATGTTTTAATCATTAGGGGCGGTATAGTGAAAGGAGGGAAGTGGAAAGCACTCAAGGGACGAGCATGGAAAGAGGTGACATGTGAGGTAGGAATAAAACTCAATAGTAGAATGGTCAAAGATGCAAGGCATTAAGGGGCTCAAGTTCTAGTTTACCATCTAGTGAAGATAAATGATAAGCACCTGATCCATAAGTATGAGTCACGATGTATGTTCCAAGCCAATTACGAGAAAATTTTCCTCTAATTTTTTCTTCTTTGGTTACATGTTGATTTTCTTTCAAAACAAGGTCACCGACTTGGAAGGTTCATTCATGGAGATGTTTTCAATAGGCACGCTCGATACATTTTTGGTAAAATTGAAGATGGTTAAGAGCATTAAGATGGCATTCGTCTAATAACTCAAGTTGTGTTAAAAGGTCCTGATGAAAGTCATCATCATTAAGCATGTCATGGAGACAAATGCGGAGTGAGGGAATCTAGACTTTGAGAGGTAGAACAACCTCTATATCGTAGACCAGAGAAAAAGATGTGGCAGCTATAGAAGTGCAAATACTAGTGTGAATACTAGTACAGTACGCCCACAGGGTGAAAGGAATGTGCGTATGCAAGTCCTTCCCAGTATCATTAACCACTTTCATGAGAATTTTGTTTAGGGTTTTATTGGTGGATTCAGCTTGGCCATTGGTTTTTCGGTAATATGGTGACGAGAAACTTAGCTGAATGCTGAAGGCATCACAAATTTTTTCGCAGGGTTTTATTTTTACATTTTTTTCCATCATCAGTGATGAGGTGATGTGGGACACCAAAGTGAAAAATGATGTGATGATTGATGAACTCACATATTTTATTCACTTTCATGGAGATGAGAGGTATGGCTTCAACCCATTTTGTGTAGTATTCGGTAGTGGTGATGATCCATTGATGTTGTTGGGAAGAATGGTGATTGATTTCTCCCACAAGATCCAAACCCAATGGAGAAAAGGGCCAAAGGTCACAGGCTACCTGTAAGGCATGACTAGGTGTGTGATTAAGGTTGGCATGTTGTTGGAATTTTAAAAAATGCTTAACATAGTCACAACAATCATGGTTGAGGGTCGACCAGTAATAGCCTAGGTGAATAATATGCTTAGCAATAGCAATGCCACTAAAGTGACTTCCGCATATGTTGTCATGAACTTCCTTAATGGTATAAGGAATTTAAGAACTCGTAAGGCACCGTAAAAGAATACAATTGAATCTGTGCTTATAAGGGAAGCCACCCATGATGACGTAACAAGATACCTTTTTAAGAAAAGTGCGTTGTCCATTATGAGTGAGGTCAGGAGGCAAGATGGAGAGGGGGAGGTAGTCAGAGTATTGTTTATACCAAATGTCACTTGGTTCAGGGGTAGTGGTTCTGATAGAGTAAACTTCGTGAGGTAAATAATAAGGTGATTGGAGTCTTTGTAGGGTGAAAAATATTTTAGAGTCAGCAGGAGAACCTTGTATTTGCAAAGCCAAGCAGGCTATGGTATTTGGAAATTTGTTTGTTGAACGAGGGACGATCTGGAGGTCATAACGATCAAAAGTGGTCAAAAGTATGTCCACATAATGTTTATACTTTTGAATTGTCTCATTACAAAATTGGTATATACCATTGACTTGGTTTAGGACCGATTGAGAATCACCAAAGATGTTGATGGACTTGACATCTAAGGCATAGGCAACCTGGAGACCCAATATGAGTGCTTCGTATTCGGAAATATTATTTATATAATCAAAATCAAGTTTGAAAGACAAAGACATGGGTTCACCATCAAGCGGAATGAGGATAAGTCTAGCCCTACCCCTACATTGACACTTGGAACCATCGAAGAAGACTGTCATTTGGTAAGTGGGTTCGTCTAGGGAAAGGGTTGCAATTGAATCATCTAGAAAGTCAAAATTAGAGGGTTGAACCCCAGAAATAGGTGCATCGACTGATTGGTTGGCAATGGCTTGGCCCTTGGTGGACTTTTGATGAATAAATTTGAGGTTGAGGTTGGACAAGAGTATAATCCACTGCGTGGCACACTGATTTTGGTAAGGCTTGGCATACATGAAGTGTAAAGGGTCAGTGTTGGTCACAACATAGGTTTTGTGGTTAAGTAGGTAATGGTAGAGTTTGGTGGCAATGAAAAATAAGGCTAAGAAAAGTTTTTTGGCATGGGTGTATCAGGTTTCGTAGTCAAACAAATTACAACTTATGTAATAAACTGTCTACTCCCTGTGTTGTTTATCGCGATGAGTGAGCATGCCCCCTAAGGAATGATCGGTAGCTGAGATGTATATGTAGAAGGGTTGATCATATTTTTGTGGAATGAGTATGTGTGGTTGGATAAGTTATTGTTTTAATGCCTCAAAAGCCTTGTGGAAGTCATCATGCCATTTAAAGGAGACATCCTTCTTGAGAAGATGATGAAATGGTTGACACCGATCAGACAATTACAAAATAAAATGGTGAATATACTGTAACTTACCTTGTAGGCTACGGAGCTACCTAAGGTTATTGGGTGGAGGCATTTCAAGAATTTCCTTGACTTTAGCAAGTTCAACCTCTATACCACATAAGGAAATGATAAATCCTAGGAGCTTTCCTGAGAGAACTATGAAGACACACTTCTTGGGCTGAAGGCAAACATAATATTTAATGAGGTGGTCAAAGATGGTTTTTAGGACAGCAAGGTGTGTAGAGAGGTGTTTGGATTTTCCAAGGAGGCCGTCCACGAAATCCTCCAATATATGATGCATGATGTCATGGAGGATGTAAGTTATAGCCCACTGATATGTCGCACCAACATTTTTAAGGCCAAAAGGCATGACTCGATCATGGAAGATACCCTAAGGGGTGATGAATGTGGTTTTGTGTTGATCCTCTGGGGCAAGCAAGATTTGGTTATAACCTAAGAAGTCATCCATGAGTGATAGCATCTCGTGACTAGTGGTAGGGTAAACCAGTTGGTCAATACCAGGTAGGGAAAAGTCGTCTTTCAAAAAAGCTAGGTTGAGGTCACAAAAATCCTAACAAATGCGAAGTCCCCCTATTGCCTTACTGAAAGGGACAATGTTAGAAATCCATCGAGGAAAATCAATGGGTAAGATGAAGGAAACAGAAAGGAGGCATTAAAGTTCTTCTTTGACAAAAAGAGCAATGCGAGGGTTCATTTCCTTAGCTCTTGTTTTACGGGTTTTGCATCAGGAATGTTTAAAATATTGTGGACCACTATGGTGGGTTCAATACCGGGCATGTCTGTGTAAGACCAAGTGAAAGCATGGTTAAATTTTTTGATAAAATAAGTGATGCTTCCTGTTCAACAGCATCTAAAGATTTTTCGATCTTTAGAATGTGCGGGTCATCCTAAGTATGAATGTTGATCTCGATATTCGATTCATTCAACATGGTTTGCATCTCAAATGGTAACAACCGATGAATATATGAGTCTTCTGCACCAAGGTAGGTGAGTATAGACTCATCATCCTAACATTGAATGATGTTAATCAAAGTTGTATCATCATTGATCATTTTAGGGTACAAGAAGGGAACTCAAGAGGGTACATTAAAGCTAGAAGAGGGAAGGAATAGTATAGGTGTGTCCTTCATGCTCAAACTTTACACAACAATGCAAAGTGGAAGCAACATAAACCATGACATGAATCCAAGGTCTCCCAAGCAACAAATTGTATGGAAATTCCCCCTCCAAGATGTAAAATAGCTCTAGAATGGTGAGGGGGCCCACATGAATGTGGAGGATGATGGTGCCAAGTGTAGAGGTGATAGCGTCATTGAATGAATGCAACATGATGGGATGTTTATGCATGTAATTATCAAGTATGCATAGGTGGGAAAATGGATGGGAGGAGATGATATTAATGCTAGGCCCCCATCGATCATAACATGTTGTACACATATATCGTTGATGTGGAAAGAGATGAAGAGAGATAGATCTTGGTCATCGGTTTGGTGCGGTGCAATCTCTTCATCTGAGAAGCTAAGTGCAGCTACTTGGTGAGTATGTGGAGCTATAGATGGAGGTGGAAATTTTATGAGAGAGGCTACATGATGGGGTCTAATAATGGAGGTGACAGGTGTAGGGTCATTAGGTAAGACCTCAATGGACTGAATAACCTCCATGAGAGGTTGGCTATGGGATTTCGAGATTTGGATGAGGTCATATAGGGAAATTTTGAGGGGGGATTGGTGTAGTTGATTGAGCATCAACCCCATTAGAAAAAGGATATTTGGGGCCGAGGATAGTGATTTTAGGTGTGGGTGCAGATCGTATGTTGGGTATAGGATTGGTTGGTGGGTTGGTTTCCTTTTCCTTAATTTTATCCTTTTGGGTGTGGGTAGCAATGTGGATCATCTTGATTTGAGGTGGGGAGGTAGGTGAAGTAGGTGACCCGTGAAAGGTATAGTGACAGGAAGGAAAAAATCCAAGTGGCGAGAAGGAACCTTGTGAGATGATTTGAGCACACCAACATTTAGGTGGAGTTTTGGCGAGTTCTCTTATTTGAACCATGTTAATTTCGAATCTCGGGGGTGTCTCTAAGAGTTGCAGGGGTGGATGTCTTGGTCGCTAAGTAGGAAATGAGGGAAGAACTATGGGAATGGGTGTTGGTGCAATGGGTTCCTCATCAAGAAGGTCATAATCATCAAAATTTTCTTCAAGAGGACACAAATGGATAAGAACGGTTTTTGAAGCCTTGCAGTACTCTACATCGTGCCCTGACACATAATAGTAGGCACAAATTTTGGTGTTGCCAAACCCCTTTGGTTTGGGTTTGAGTGGGTTATAAGGATTGAGAGGCAGTAATGTGATGACAAAATTTTTAAGGAGGTTGGTTAAGACTTTGACATAGCATCCAGCTAATGGATCACAATGGGAAGTGAAACTTGGTTTGGGTTTAGGTCCGGATAATTATAGAGGAAGGGTCTTTGCATGAGGGGGAGTGGGTTGAGCTATGGTTCTAGGTGCTGGTGTGGTCTTAGGTGTTGATCGTGTTTTCTTCGGTAGGGGTATGGAAGATGAACTGGAAAGAGAGTATGTGGTTGGTTTGAATACTTTATTGGAGGGTAGCATATTTTTGTCCTTACATCACACCTTCTTGAGTAAAGGTGATACGGGCTCACAAGATCTAGTGGGAAAGACGATGTGGAAGAGGGTGTGTTTACCCATGGGGATAATTAAGGTGCTATGAAGGTAGATGGCACGGGTCATGCAGAAGGTGTGAGGAAAGAAACTGAAGTGTCGTGGTAGTGAAGAAGTGATCGATGGTATTGGGAGTAGGGTCTTGAATACTGTTGTAGGTGTCAGTGGAAGTCATGTTGGGGTGCTTGGTATGTTAGAGGTTTGTGAGGGGAGGAATGGGTTACTTTGTATTTAGTTCACCGAAGGTGGAGGGTTGCTAACCATGCTAGAAGGGCGGGTCCTAAGACAACGGAAGGGGTGAAGGTGATGATGGTATATTGGCACAATTGGAGTATGAGATCTATGGGGTTGGTTCTATTGTTTGGGTGCCGGAGTAGGTTTGGTGTTGGCTTTGGAGGATGTAGCCAAATTTAATTTGATGGGTGGATGAGTAAGGCTGGTAGTTAGGATGACCCCTAAGGTAGTAAAAGGTTTAGGCAGGGAAGATGATATACGTGTGGGTTTAGATGTAGATGCCTATTGGGTTATGGGTAGGGGTGTGAGTTGAGACAAAATGGGTGGTATCATGGATGGAATTTGTGATATTGTGGTTTTGTTTGGGTATCGATCAACTGAAATATTTTTATATCAGATAGTTGGAAGTGTCAGCAAGGGACATGTACAGTTTAGTTGAGACAGGGGAGTAGAGAGACACCCCGGGCAAAAGTAAGGTCGCTATCCTACATAATCTAGAGTGGTTTGATAAGCATGAGAATAGGCAGCTGTTGGAGGGTGAGGTTGAGGAAAGGATCCAATGGTGATGCCTATAAATTGGGTCTTGAGAAATGAGGAATTTGTCCTTAGCTTCATCTTATGTGGAGAATAGAGAGTCCAAAAGTAGAGTCCATAGGATCTTGGGTACTTATGGAGAATGGTTACCTAGAGGTAAAGGCATTTCTACTGGATCTTGATAGGTGGAGGAGATGATGGGTGCTCCTCTATGGGTGGAGGAATGAGAGTGCTCCTCTATGGGTGGAGGAGATTGATGGTGCTCTTTGTGGGTGTAGGAGATAAACAAGAATTTTTCCTCGTGTCAGAGAGGTACTGCGTGATAGATCTCTAGGTGGAGAAGCAAAGGTGAAATTGTTTTCAATGTTACCAAGAGTCTCCTTCATGGGTGGAAGGAGTAGACGAAGGTGTTCCTATAAGGGGGGGGGGGGGGGGGGGGGGGGGGGGGGGGGGGTGGGTGGAGGAGTAGGTGAATGGTTCAGTGTAGGTGGAGACTTCGTCTAGATTCTCCTCTATGGAGGGAACATGAGGTAATTGTGGAAATACATGTGTGTTTGCAAAAATAGCATGGATCTCATGGTATGGCTATTGTGAGTTGAGGTCTCTCCCAGTTTGATAGAAGAAGGAGAATGAAGTAGGAATGGTGTTTCCTAAAGATGTGTAGGATATCCAACGGATGATGCCTAATGCACATCCTCCATTTTGAGCAATATTTGATTCTTTTTTTATATATACTCCGTCTGTGCAAATACGCTTGAGGATGTATGAAGTTTGTATCTTTTTGCTCTATAAACCACCTATGTGCCGAAATGGTGAAGTTCTATCTGAGATTGTTTTGAGAGTTTTGGTTTATGTATACCAAATTTTGTGCTGAATATATTTGAGAGTTATGTAATATATGGAATACACTGTTTGAATGTTGTTATTTATAGAGATGATAATGATGATGAATTATGGTCATGATGTATTTGTGGTGATATAATTTTGATTATTCTGCCTATAGGGGAATTCATGTACTTCTGTTAGGCATATGGAGTCAGGTCATAAGGCATGGATAGAGTCATGTCACAGGTAGGTTTGGAGTTAGGTTGTGGTTTAGGCATTGATTGAGTCAGTTCATAGGCATGGTTGAGTTAGAGTCTAACCTGGTGTTCAGTTAGTATAGGCTGGATTGAGTTTAGGTTGTGGTCTAGCATGGATTGAGTTAGGTTTTAGGCACGGGTAGTTAGGTTTTCTGGTCTATGCATGGATTGCGTAGGTTCACAACATGTTGGAGTTAGGTTGTGGTTTAGGTCAGGGATTTGAGCAAGTCATAGGCCATGGATTGAGTCAGGTCATAGGCATAGTTGAGATAGCATTTAAAGGCTGGTGGAGTTAGGTTATAGGCATGGTGATGGATTTAGGTTGTTGTCTAGGTATGTATTGGTTAGGTTTTTTAGGCATGGTTGAGTTAGGTTATGGTCTAGGGCATGTATTATTCAATTGGTGAGTTTTTTGAAATTTCATCTAATTGGTGTAATTAATGGATGAGATGGGTCACATTGAGATGATTTATATTACATTGGCATAAAATGGTAAAGAAAGGTAGACCACTGGATGTTTGTTTCTGATAACAAAATGTAAAACCTTTTGGTTTTTTTGTTTGGTTTAATTTTAACATTAGTGATATAAAAAAAGAAATCTAACAGGGTAGATTTGATTAAGGAAAATGAAAGGTACTTGGTGAGGTAGAAGTGGCTGAGCTCAACTCCAAGGGCTCATTCCCTCTGATTGGTACCTGACATATCCTAGTAAAACAGGGACCTCAGATTGATTGTTATCCCATAAGCTAGGGAAGAATGTGGAGGAGGGTTGAGAATGAAGTTGGTAGGTTTTAGGCCCTGATTGAGTTAGGTCTGTTAGTTGGGTTGAATTGGTGGCACAAATTTGGTAATGGTGAATTTAAGTTGGTTTATGTGAAGGGGGAAATTCAATGAAAAGATAAGCTCGAGAGCCTAGTCTGTATAAGGTAATCAAATGTAATGACGAAGGTAAACGTAAGAGAGGCAAGAAAGCCCTTGATTGGTAAGGATCTTAACGATAGGTCATACCTTAGATAGGATGATTAAATGTAAGACCCTTAAAGCAGGTGGCATGACTTCTTTCCAAAAGGTGAAGAGTAGTCACAATGATCACTAAATGTAATGGTTCCAATGGGTCCCTTGAGCTGGTAGGAATGAAAGTGCTAATGGTGTAGGTTAATACGGTATTTGGTAGCATGCGTTGTGGTAAGAGATCCCCACGGTCACAATTGTAAGTCCATGACAAAAATGTTTTCATTTTGACTAGTGTATTTGAGATAGACGATCGATGCGGGAAAGCTATATAGCTGAGAAAATGAACTCCTTCGGTACTTCAGGACTCATTTCTAGCGGAAGCTTCAGTTTCTTCTCTTTTTTTAAGAAGGCTTTACACATAGTTGTCCTTCAAGAGCAGTTTATTTATAGGCAAGATGTAGAGAAAGATGTTTCCATTGAGGGAGTTCATATTTTTATTGGAAGTTTTTACTTAGGGAGTTGAATCCATGTAAGAATTTTTTAATTCACGAACATGACTAAGGAGAAGAATTGGATGCTTGTTCTAAGGAAGGACA